>JAFBJT010106647.1:99713-120977 GCA_016785325.1 Chascanopsetta lugubris
GTTTGTGCGTCCGCAGCCTGGAGAACGTCAGTTCCCAGGTCAGGTCCGCGTGAACGCCGGACCGGCGAAGACCAGCCTGACGTTCGAGCGCAAAGACAGTGACGTGACGCTGCTGAAGAACGACCAGGTGCTCATCAACCTGCTGACGGACGTGGTGACGGAGAAACGCAGAGCCACTAACATCAGACCTGCACTCCCTGCCACCTTCACACACACCAACGAGACCCGGGAGAAGGTCAGAGGTCACACACACATAGTTACATGCTAACATGGTCATGTACATGCTAACAGGAAGCAGTTTGTTCGTCGTAGCGTTCTGCAGGGTTGAGGTCGTGTGGGCGGAGGCAATAAAGACGTATTAGAGAAAATAACTACGTTAACTCAGGTCACATGTTCACATTAAGTGTGTGTTTCCGTGTGTGTGTGTGTGCGTGCTCAGGGCATTATCATCAGCCTGACTGAAAGCGAAGGCGTGATCAGATCGGACGAACACGGCGAGCTTCAGTTTCACGTCAGAGAAAACCTCAGTGAGGTGGAGTTCACCGCTGAGGACGTCAACGAGGAGGTGGAGTTCACTGTTGCCACGGTGAGCAGGGGTTACGGTCCCTACAGTCAACTGATCTCACGTGTAATCTCTCTCTGGATGTTTATTTTTTCCAATCGATGACCCATCAAAGCAGCTCATGTGTGTCGTCATGGTAACATCGGATTGACGTAGAGATTCTCTTCCCACATGTGTAAATGTGTGTGATCAGCTGAAGACGGGGAAGCGCGCCATCAGGATCCAGCGCGCGAAAGAGCCGCTGCTCCTGACACTCGCCACCGCCACCGAGAACATGGAGGTCCAGACGTGTGACGACGACGACAGAGAGTTTACCGCCATGTGTCGAGAAAGAGGCCACGCCAAACCGGAGGAGGGCCCCAACATGTGGTTGGACAAGGAGTTGTACGAGGGCGTCGTCAGTCAGCCAATCATAGAGCCCACGGTGAGTGACGTCATCCTTGTCCCGTGACATCGCCATGTTTAACCGTGACGTCACCCTCTGATGTCTCCGCCCTCAGCCCATCATGCAGGGTTATCCGGGTCAAATCCACGCCAACATCGGCCCCGTCAAGACCAACGTGACCTTTGACCACCGGGACTGTGGCGTGACGCTGCTGAGGAACGACCACGTCCTCATCAACCTGCTGGTCGACTTGAAGACCAAGAAACGAAGGGCAGCCAACATCAAACCCAAGATCCCCTTCACCTTCGAACACACCAAAGAGACCAGAGAGATGGTAACACACACACACACACACACACACACACACATACATACACACACTCTTTGACCTGTGATTGAGATGTGATCATTGATCCAGGGAATGATCAAGTGTCTGGGCTCGGACGAAGGAGTCCTGACGTCAGACCAACACGGTGACCTTCCCTTCCACCTCTGTGAGAACTTCAGTGACACCGAGTTCTGCAGTTCTGACGTCAACCAGCAGGTGGAGTTCACCACCACCACGGTGAGACTGGCTCCAACCAATCAGAGTCCAGTGACCACAGACAGGAAGAGACATGTTAACTGTGTGTGTGTGTGTCAGGTGAAGTTGAAGAAGAGGGCGATAAGGCTGCGGAGGATCAAGAAGGTGGAGGAGAAAACCCTGGAGGAGCAGAAGAGACGTGAGGAAGAGGAGAAGAAGAAGAAGAAGAGCGAGGAGGAAGTGAAGAAGAGCTGCGAGGAGCAGGAACACGAGGCCGAGAGGAGGAAGAAGGAGGAAGTGAAGGCGGCGTTGGCGGCAGCCAAAGACAAGGTGAATAAAATGAAAGATGAATTTAAAAACTTTGATGACATCACTTCCTGGTTCCTGCTGATGACTCGGACTCTGCTCCCTCAGTGGACGCCGCTCGGCTTCACCACCGCTCATCCTGGAACCATGGACGACATCAGCAAGGAGAGATTCGTCGGAACCGTCCTTCGATCCATTTCTAAAATCCCTCGTAGAGAAGTGAAGAAGGAACCGAGGGACCCAGAGGACCTGAAGGGAGACGGGGGCGGAGCTACAGGCTCTGAAGACCGACAGACGCTCGTCTCTCAAATGACAGACGAAACCACGGTGAGTGATTTTCAAATACATGTTTGTGTTAAACATGTCACTACATGTGTGACATGGGGTCTGAGGAGTACACGTATGTGCACGTGTCACACGAAACACTGACAGTGAACATGTTCACAGACATGGAACCACCATCTGTGCTCTGCCTGCGCCCCCTAGTGCTTCAGTGGTGTAAGAGCAGAGCGACACACACACACGCACACACAGTTTGAACGGATGAAGTGGTGACTGGATGAATAAAGTGACCTCCTCACTAACTCTCATCCACACTGACTCTGATTGTGCCCAAGGTCAAAATCAAGGTTGAGAAAACTGAGGAAGAGACGGAAAGAAAATGTGATGGAGAGGAGGGACAGGCGGAGGTGAAGAAGGAAGAAGAAGAGGAGGGGATGAGGAAGGAGGAGCCAGCTGACATCAAGGGCGGAGTCAACAAGCCCGACCAGGAAATGGGTCGACTGGTGATGACGGTCAATGGAGAACAGAAACAACTGCCCTTCGCTCCCAGAGACCTGCTGTCCTCTGCTACTATGATGGACGGAGACAAGGTGTGTGTGTGTGTGTGTGTGTGTGTGTTGTGTGTGTGTGTGGGGTCACCTGGTCATGATGCTTCTGTATCTGTGAAGGTTCGTTTCAACTTGGCCACCAATCGAGAGACGTCAGAGGAGCGAGCCACCTTTGTAGAGATTCTGCCCGAGTCCTTCGAAGAGTCGACGGAACAACGACGACATGTACGATTCAGAACCAGGTCACATGATCCTGATCGGATCCTGAAGCCATGATGACTTTGAATGTTTGTGATCTTTGCAGGGAATCGTCATCGAGTTCTCGGGCGACAGCGGACTCATCAAGTGCAGCCAGAACCCCACGCTCTTCTTCCGCATGGCCGAGGTCATCGAGAAGAAGAAGCTGGAACTCAACGAGAAGGTGGAGTTCAGTGTGGTGCCGGTGAGTTCTCTACGTCATCCTGAAGGTCAGAGGTCAGATCACATTCTCCTCTTTAATGCTCACTTTATGTGTGTGTGTGTGTGTGTGTGTTCGTGTTCCAGCATGACACAGCCGAGGGCGGCACTCAGGCCATCAGGATCCGACGTTTCACAGAGAGCATCTTCCTTCCTGCTCGTAAACTCTGTGGAGTTGCAGCTAACAAAGCAAAAGTAAGACTTTTTTTATCTTTGAACAAAGACGAGAATAAAGTTTTACCTCTGTTGGTTGAAATGTTATGAACTTTACCGACAAGAACAAAGCAGAAGACAGGAATGGTGGCTGTTAATGACCCAGACATGAGACCGAATTCATTTACAGTGTCAGAGCAGCACCTGTGTTTCAGAAATAGATTTTTTTAATAAAAAAATGTTTGTTCTGAATTCTGACATTTGTTACCTGTCAAAGCTTTTCTAACTTTTTGTGGTGTTTGTCACAGATGACCATCAAACTGGCCAAAGCTTCAGATGAGACCGAGTGAGTTTTCTCCCAGATCAATTGATCATTTCAAAGAAAGGTTCAGACTTGGTTCAAAGAAAATTCTGTTGTAACTTGTCATTCTTCACATTTCAGGAAGGACAAACCAGAGACGGACAAATTAAAGGCCGTGGTGAAAAGTCTCAGAGCCCAGGACACAAAGTCCAGTGTCAGCAGACGGGATCACGGCACCGCTCGGCGTCGAGGCCACAGCAGGAGCAGAAGTAAGAGCAGGAGCAAGAGTCCGGCCAGAGACCAGTTTGGACGCATCATCAAACGGAAACGCAGCAACAGTTCTGAGCGCGACCGTAAGAGCAGCAGGTACCGGCCGAGCAGAGAGAGGTCGCACAGGCGCAGCAGAAGCCGCTCCAAGAGCTGCTCCAAGAGCTCCAGCAGGAGTCGCAGCAGGAGCCGGGACCGGAATACGGGCCGGAGCCGGGACCAGAGCCGGGACCGGAGTCGGGACAGGGTCATCAAGAAAAGGAGCAAAAGCAGCAGAGACCGTGATGAAGGACACAAGCGGCGGAGGCCTCTGAGTCCTCCAGCCAGATGTGGAGTTGTGGACGATGAGCTGGCGAGAAAGAAGCGAGAGCTGGAAGAACTGAACGAGATGATCGCCTACAAAAAGTCTCTCGTGGACACAGACCCCAGAGGACTGGACTCTGGACAGAGGACTTGCATCGACTATGACCACGGAAGGATCGCCATGCCGCTCACCGAGTACAAACCAGTCCGGTCCATCCTGAAGAAAAGAGCAGAGGAACACGAGTACCTTCATCGACCTCCTCAGCCTTATGATGACCCTTATTATGATCGACCCTACAGCTCTTACCAGGACCAGCGCTACGCTGATCCCTACCTCAGCCACCCCTACGCCACTCGTCCGTATGTGGACCGTCCCTATGAAAGTCGTCTCTATGGTGACCATTCAAATGGTCCGTCTGCCAGTCAGCGCTTCACTGACCGCTATGACGTCTACGATGAACCTTACGATGATCGTTACTATGACCCGGCCTATCCGGATCGACCGCTCACTGGCCCCTATCCAGCTGTGAAAATGGAGCAGCCTTCCAATCCGCTAGGCCCGTCAGCATCTTCACACTTGGCTGCCTCCACCCAACCATCCCTGGTTCATTCTTCATCGCCCCAGCCTCAGTTCAAACCCCCGTCTCCTGCAGAACCTCCTCCCAGAAGCCCTTCACCCAGTCTGAAGACCACACCCCCTCTGGTTGAGAAACCGCCTCTGCACCGTTTCCTCGACATGCTCAACAAAAAAGCTGTCACAGAGAAGAAACCTGAGCATGTTCATGTCCGAGACGACCTTCTTCCTCATGAGCGTGCTCTTCAAGACGGTGTGGGCTTCTCTCGGATTGTGGGTTTGGCTCATGAACCACCCGTCAGCAGACAATCTCCAGAAGAGATCAAGAAAGAACCGAATCCAGAACCATCCTTGTTAGAGAGACCAAATGAAGAATCACAGAGCAAGACGGAACCGTACGACAAGATCCAGAGCCTCCTCCGTACCATTGGTCTGAAACTGAGCACAGGAGACGTGTCCAAGCTGGCCAGTCGTACTCACGAGAACATCTACAAACACAAGACCTCGTCCACAGAGAGAGAAGATTCATTGTCCTTCAGAGAAGAACTGCAGATGCCAAGAAGAAGTTCTGTTGAACCGGATCACCGGCACACACCCCCCATGGTCAGATCCTCCAGTCTGGAGCCGCTCAGCAAACACAAACATCGCTCTGAGTATGAAGAGTTCTTGGACCAGCAGGAGCTGGAGGAGCTGAAGAGGGCGCAGCAGCTCCAGAGTCTTTCCAAGAGCGTGGGGGCCGCCCCCTCCCAGGCCCCTCCCACACCACCTCCCGGACCCCCGCCTGCCGAGTACCAATGTCCACCTGCACCTCCCAGCTGGCCACTCGGAGTCTCCGCCCACGTTCCACCGGAACAGAGCTGTGCCCCCACCAACACAGGAAGTCCAACAACAGGCCTGCCACCACTGAGACCTGGATTTCCTCCAGGACCTCCTCCTGGACCTCCACCACGACGAGCCTGTGGACTGCCTCCTTTTGCACCTCCTCTCAATCATCAAACCTTTCCCTTCACTGGTCAACCTGCTCAGTCACATGACCCCTGTCCTTCACAGCCACCCCCCACCTCCACCCTCTCTCAGACTCCACTCCCACCAACTCCAGGAACATCAAGCTCTGCCGGGGACAACCAGTCCACCATCTCCACCACCGTCGCCCGGTGCCTGAAGGTCATTGAGACGGTGAAGTCTCTGGCAGCGCAGGCTCCGTCAAAACCGGTGAAATCGGTCCAGTTCAGCTTACCCACAGAGTCCGCATCCGGTTCTCAGACGACCACTCACTCGGAGGACGACGTGAAGGCCCGGCAGAGGGAGAAGGTACGAGCAGCCCAGAGCTCATGTTCAAAATCCATTAAGACCATTAAACAAGTACCGATACAAGTTCTATAGAACGACGAGCAGAAGCATCAAATAATCCTCTCCCAGTTATCATGGCTGCTCATTCCAACGTGATGGATTCAGTGGACGGCCCACTCCAGCTCCCGAGCCTCATTGGCCCGGTGAACACGGAGAATGTCAGATGGAATGAAAGCATGTTGATATGTTGGTTTGTCTTGTAGACATGTTGAAGGTCTCACCACACACGCGTGTGCTTGTGTCGTAGCTGGATCTGTACAGCCAGAAGCTGGTGGAGAAGAGGGAGCAGGAATATCTGGACAGGATCCGTAAGAAACCAGCAGATCGGAGCAAGGACGGCTCAGTGCTCCCACAAGGTAACAACTCTTTAGTTGTACTTTAGGTAGATTCACTTCTAAACTTTGAACTGCAGACACAGTTTACCTGAGTTAGTTCAATATGTTCCATTTGAACTTCTCTACATGGTCAGCTGCTTCCGTTTCTCCCTTCAGCTCCTTTTCAGCTTGAAATTTACAAAAACCCTGTAAGCTTCTGATACTCTATATAACTTATACTTTAAATATAATACTGCATATATCTTATACTTAATATACATGCAATACTCTATATATCTTATTCAAACCCTTTATGGATCCGTCACTTCACTTCCACGTCTCAAACAGTTGGAATTAACCGGGATGTCTTTAAAGCCCCGCCCCCTCCCGCCTTCACTCCATACTACATGAGTTGGTAGAGGTGTGTCCCTCTGCTTCAAGGGCGTGGTCAAGTTTCCCTGTGCTTGGACCAAATGACCATATATGTACGTCAGAGGAACTATGATGTCATAATGAGCAGGAGGTGAAAGAACGGTTATTATGCAGCATCACAGCGCCCCCTGGATGACACTGATGACTCCAACATGCATGTAGGTCATGATGAGCATATTGATCATGTTTCTTATTAAAACTCGACGTGTCGGCAGCAAGTATCACTCTGACAGGAAGAGGAAGTAGAACAGGTCCATCTCTAACAACTTTGCATGTTTTTATTTAAGCTGCGATGAAAAAGACTTGGGTTCTGTTCAGTCAAACCTGAGTTCACAGAGATGTTGAGACTTTGCGGAGCAGCTGATGTTCTGATGGAGACTTGTTGTAGATGTGAAAGAGGAGGCAGAACCATCAGGTTGAGATGTTCAGGTGGTGAAGCTGCTGTGGTCTCGTCACCGACTCTCCTCAGGATCAAACTCAGTTGTTGTGTTGTAGCTTCACAAACCTTCTCCTCTGGTCTCTGGAGGTCATGGTCACAGCAGCTGGTGTCCTGGGAGTTACTTCACCTCTGGTCAGCAGGTGTTCGCCCTCCGTAACCACGTCTGAGCTGTAAAGAAGCTCCTCTCAGCTCTGCTCTGACCTATGGAATAAAAAAGAGTTTCATGAATTCTGCGACACTGAGAAAACGGCGTCGTTTAGATCTGAGCGGACATCGTCGCTAACAAGCCTCCGCGTCGGTCTCTCCATTGCTAACTTTAGCCGAACCTAGCGCTTTGTTCATCGACGAAGAAAAGAAGTTGACGAGGATCCTGACACCTAAGTAAAACCCTTTTCTCCTCATCTTATCGCTGATGAAGAAACAACTTCCTATCAGAGCTGAGAGAGTCAGGACGTCTCCAGTAAAGTTTTAAAAGGTTTCATTATGATTCTTGGACTATCTCAATATATACAGATATATAGGATATTTGCATGTGTGCTATTAAAATGAAGGGTCCGTAATGATAACATTTACGTGTTAAAGGGAGTAGTTTTCATTCTGTTGTCATGGAGACGTCTTCATATCAGTCAGTCAGACCACTTCTCTGTCTCAGACTCAAAGTTCAGTGCCTGTGTGAACTCTCACATTCTAACATTCTATCAAACAGCATGGTAAACATCTGATGTGAGCCACACCATGGCCACGAGCCAACACACAGACCACGCCAAGCTGCTGTGAGTCGTTTGAAGGTTCCTCTTCAACGCTCCATGAGGTGTAGTGTGACCTGGGGTCAGCTCAGGGTCACAGTGTCAGGGTCTGACTTTGTCCTGTGAGGAGAAGAAGAAAAGATGGAACCGTAAGTAAACTGACCGCTGTTTGTTTTCTTTACACTGAGTGACAGTGAGGTCAGAGGTCGCTGATGTCAGGTCGGACTTTGATCTGACCTGGATCAGAGGAGCAGTTAGATCCTATGATCTTAGATCAGTTCTACAGTGTAAACACAGGACTGTGGAGAAACTACAATTTGAGTGAAAGTTAGAATCTGCTGCTCATGTGAACATGAGGAAAAGCCAGGCATAGTACTGACATCTCTGTCTGTACTGCAGCTCACAGTAATACCAGGTACAGTACTGACATCTCTGTCTGTAGTACAGCTCACTGTAATACCAGGCACAGTACTGACATCTCTCTCTGTACTACAGCTCACAGTAATACCAGGTACAGTACTGACATCTCTCTCTGTACTACAGCTCACAGTAATACCAGGTACAGTACTGACATATGTCTGTACTACAGCTCACTGTAATACCAGGCACAGTACTGACATCTCTGTCTGTACTACAGCTCACTGTAATACCAGATACAGTACTGACATCTCTGTCTGTACTACAGCTCACAGTAATACCAGGCACAGTACTGACATCTCTGTCTGTACTACAGCTCACAGTAATACCAGGCACAGTACTGACATCTCTGTCTGTACTACAGCTCACAGTAATACTAGGTACAGTACTTACATCTCTCTGTACTACAGCTCACTGTAATACCAGGCACAGTACTGACATCTGTCTGTACTACAGCTCACAGTAATACCAGGTACAGTACTGACATCTATCTGTACTGCAGCTCACAGTAATACCAGGTACAGTACGTAGTACTTTCACAGTACTACACATTTCGCTGTCAGGGTCTGAGAGCAGTTTTAATGTTTTACAGTGTTAAATACGGATGCTCAGATTCTACAGATGTAACATTTCAACGTTTATTTTCCTTTGATCTTCAAAGTCAAACAGGGTAAGTCACATTTGTTTAATTTTCTTGTGAAACTGACAAAAGGTTTTTTAGAAAACAACGTAGAAAAACAAAATAACAAATACTTCCCTCATCAGTAGCACACGTGATATAGTACAACACCGTTCCGTGCAGTACAGGAAAGTGTAACATGCTCATTCATGTTGTCATGGAGACGAGTTTCTTATGTCCGATTCAGCGCGTTAACTTCCGCCTTTGTAAATGGTTGGCTCATTTTCGGAGGGTGCTCCTGCGTGTAACCATAGTAACCACATCACACATCAGTTTGTTTACAGCTGAAAACGTCAGTAAAAACATTGCGGGAAGTCAAATGTTTTAGTTGTTAAACGGAAAGTCCATCGTTTATGAAAATGTATCTTCACTGAAGTGATTTCATCATGTTGTCGTCACATGACCAGTGTGACACCTGCATGTTGTTTGCTGATTGTTGTGTATATGAGGTGTGTTGACCTGCTTACTGAGTATTGGTGATCTATTTACTGTTAACCTCCGTACCGTTGACCTCCTTACTGCGTACAATTGACCTGTTTACTACGTATTGTTGACCTGTTTACTGCGTACAGTTAGCCTGCGTACGGTTGACCTGTTTACTGCATACTGTTGTATTGAACGGTCGAACATCGGTAGCTCCTGTTTTTGGTCCTGAAAGGATTTGTTAGCTCAGGAAGCTAACAAGAAAGCTAAGGGGCTGCATTGTAACATGGAGCTGAAGTGATTTCTGAGGTGATGTTGTTGGTAGTTTCTCAACAACGTGGTAAGTGGTCAACTCTCTAACTCTTAACGTCTTCAAGCACAGCGCTTTGTCTTTAACCGCCATGTTCACCTAAACATGGGAACCTTTGCTAGCTACATGTGTGTGTTCATTAGTATGAAAAGGTCATGGTCACTCAGTCTAACATTGACTTTCAAACAGTCACCAGTTAACCAACACTTAGTATCATGAACTTCTTCAAGCCAATAATCTGTTGACGTCATTAAATAAACTTCTGACGTCATTAAATAATCTTCTGACGTTATTAAATAATCTGCTGACGTCATTAAATAATCTGCTGACGTCACTGAATAATCAAATGAGTCCAGATCAAATGTGCTGGCCTCAGACTGAGGTGAAGTCCAGTTCCAGTGTGGAGTCAACTGAACCAGAAGCAGTTCAGGTCCAGACCCGCAGCAACGCACATATGTGAAAACAGTCACTAAACCCTCAGCCTGTGAGAACAAGCTAACGATGCTGACGCTAATGCAAACAGCGACTGCTCCGAAAGGTGTTGCTCAGAAACAACACACAGCAGTGCGTGCGTACTGTACATACTGTACCTTTAAACCTTTGTATCTACAGACATGGCCCATGTGACGATTTCATCAGCTTCTGTGTTCTGATCAAACACTGAACCTGAGTTCACTGGAACATATCTAGGGTCAAAGGTCAAACGTACTGTATTCTGCTGTATGTGATGATTGTATGTATAGTGCACATACATGCACGTGCGCGCGCTCACATGTGCAAAAAAAGAAGAATGTGTGAACCTGTATGAAACCCTGATCTAAATGTTGGTGTTGACTCAGCGAGAGAAGAAGAAGCTTTTGATCTTTTTGGTTAGTGGTTTCAAACTGAGACGTGAAGGTAGGTGACGATCTCTTCAGATTCTGATCCCATCAAACATACACTGCTTTAAACCTGCTGTTAGTGTGTGTCAGAGGTCACGGCCCCACCCACATACTACTGTTAGATATCCAGCTCATGTTACATGTGTGTCAGAGGTCACGAACCCCTGAAGGAAGGAAGGAAGTTTAGTCTGATTGCTGACAGGCTGAGAAAATGCTGTCAGTAGAAATGTTTGATGTTAAATGTTTTTTAAATGAAACCTGAAAGACCGTGTGAATTTAAAGCCTTGCTCAGTTTGCTCTGCCCTCAGGTTGGGAGGAGGTTCTAAAGCTCAGGGTTAAAAAACTATTTGATTAACAAACATGTAAAAATCAATTTTCATATTCAAATTCATAAAAAAATATATTTTGAAATTTTCTAGAATGAATGAAAGAGAACTTCAACTGTGACACCATCGCTTTTTCGTTTCCTGTCTGAACATGTTCACTGCAGAACAACAACCAATCTTTCTGAAACTAGCAAGTGTGCACGTGTCACAGACATTAAAGTTGTAGTGACGGATGATGTTTGGTGGATCAGGTGAAAGCAAACGTAAGATGGCGCCCTCTGCTATTCAACTTCGGTCATCACCTGTGTTCACATCCTGTTTATCGTTGCGTCTCTAATCTCAAACATCTGAGCGTCGCTTTGTTCAAATGTTGTTGACAAACAAATGAAGATCTGACGTCAGCAGATCTTTTCTCTGACCAAAGTTTTTCTGTGGGAACTTTCAGGTGTTCCGTCGAGCAGCGAGCCGAAGAATGTGTGGATCTGTGGTCACTCGCTGATTTACTGGGCGGAGTCTCGCGCCAAGTCTCCGGAGGTAGGTATGCAGCTGGGCATGGACCTCAGCAAGGTCACCATCTGGTGGAAGGGCATTCAGGGCATGACCTGGTCCCAGCTACTGCCCCAGCTGCTCCAGCTGAAGGTCACATGGCCAAACCCGGACCTCCTCATCATTCACCTGGGAGGAAACGACCTTAGCACCGACAGTCCCACCGACCTGCTCACCTCCGTCAGGAAAGACCTGACATCCATGAGGAGCATCTTCCCGCGCTGCGCCCTCATCTGGTCCAACATCCTTCCCCGGAGGGTGTGGCGCCACTCGTCCGACAGCCACGAGATGGATCTGGTCCGTACCACCGTGAACCGGAGGATCCAGAACATCGTGTCGGAGCTGGGCGGAGCTTCCATCACGCACGACAACGTCCGCTGTGGTGCCAACACGGGCATGTACCGCGCCGACGGAATCCACCTGTCGCCGAAAGGCATCGACGTCTTCAACCTGAACCTCCAAGATTTCCTGGAGAAGTGGGAGGCGGAGCTTGACAAGTCCTGAGACGGCAATTGACAATGGTATCTGGTGTTTTTGTTTTTAGTCCCGTTGAATCTTTACGTTTTTTGAAGTCACGTGTGTAGTTTTTAGCTTTATCTCGTTAAGTTACCTTAGCATCCACTGGTTCCTGTTGGCCTGATTTCAAACAATAAAGTGGAGATCAGTTGATCTGTCGTCAACTCGGAGTCATCAATAAAAACTTTTCAATAAATCAGATCAAAGGCAAAGAGTGGTGTCTGTCATTTTTTCTCTTCCCGGTTTGTTTACGAATCATTTCTGTGTGTGCGCGCGCATGCATGTGTGTTGGTAAAGTATTCAGACCAAACAGCCAAAATAACTGAATGAATGTCATGACTCGGTGATATCATGATTCAGTGTCATGTGTGCAACCTGATGTCTGTTGTGTGATGTTTTGAATTTTCTGAATGAAAAGAATCAATTAAAAATCTTGGTGGTGAATTATCCAATATTATCTACCTCATTATCCATCTTTCCCATTTGTAGTGACAACATGCTGTACCGTGTGTGTCCTGTAGGGGGCAGCAGCATCTGAACTGTTGAGAAGTCATTCCATTGAAAAGAAGAAGAAACGGACCGAGAGACACAACGCGCGCCCTCCGGTCCAGCAGGGGGCAGTGTGGCTGCAGTGAGCGGACTAACTCACCAGAAGAAGGAGCCGGATGCTGTAATGGCGGCGGAGTGAACCGGACTAAAAACCTCAACCAGATTCAAGTGAAAACTAAATGAGCTAAAGCTTTGCTCCATCTTCAGCGGGAGCAGCAGGACTCTACCGCCGGAGAACATGTACCGTGGTCGGCCTCCGCACTCAGGAGGCTACCCCCTCCCGTTTGAAGGCCGAGGACCGCGGCCTCCTCGGCCTTATCCGGCCCCGGACTACAGAGACGAGCGGAGCCGAGCCAGACCTCCGCACCACCACGGCTTCCACGACCTCGCTCAACCGGACTCTTATCGCCGCTCTCCGCCGCGCAGGAGGTACCCGTTCCCCGGCTCTGTGAGCCACCGACCCGGGGAACACTGGGCTGGAGGTCCGACCCGAGAGGTGAGTGAACCGAACTACCACCGAGGGAGAGAACCGGGTCACAGTCCACAACACTCTGTTTAGAACCAGGCCACAGCTCAATCACAGTCGTAATTCACAACTAAACGATGAATCTCATCTGTAACCAGACCACAGTCGAACCTCTGGTGATTTCCAGTGGAACCACCGGAGACAACAGTTGACCTGATGATCGAGTCCCATCAGCATCAGCAACATTTATCCCTCTGTTGTTGTTCCTAGTTTTTATTTGACCTGAATGTCACAGACTGGACCTTTGTAAAGAGGAGGATGTTGTGATGGACAGTCAGTCTGACATCACCTGAGCTGTAGGATCCTTTCTGTCCCATGTTGCAGAGGTCTCCGTCACCGCGAGGCTCAGTTCCAGTCGACCACAACCTGGTCATCACCGTGGGCAATGAGTTGACCTCAGGGTCTGCCTCCGCCCCTTCACGTCATCACGACAGGTACTTGTTCAGACTTTGTTGTTGCCTTGTTTTCCTGTCCGCTCACACTCGCTCTTCTCCACAGAGACTTCCCTTCACGATGTGAGTACGAGCCAGGCCGGGGCCGCAGTCGAGACCGCAGTCCGGACCGGACCAGGGCCAAGAGTAGAGGTCGCAGCAAGAGTCGACCCCGAAGCCAGAGCCGGAGTCCAGACCGGAACCGGGTCAAGAGTAGAGGTCGCAGCAAGAGTCGACCTCGAACCCAAAGCCGGAGTCCGAATCGGAACCGGACCAAGAGTCGACCTCGAAGTCGGAGCCGGAGTCTGGACCGGACCAGGGCCAAAAGTCGAGGAAGGAGTAAGAGTCGAGCTTATAGCAGATCCAGGTCTAGATCCAGATCCTGGTCAAGAGGGAGGAGCAGAGGGCGGAGTTTCAGCCGAGCAGCGAGTCGTGGGCGCAGTAAGAGTCGGGCCAGGAGCCAAAGCGTCAGCAGCAGCTCCAGCTCCAAGTCCAGAAGCCTTGGTCGAGACTTTGAGGAACTGGGTTTGGCTCGTCGCAGGAAGGAGCTGGAGGAAATGCTGATTCAGCCCACCAAGTCCATCCTGAAGAAACGCAATGACTCCGAGGACTCACCCTCAGTCCAGGTCAGGGAGTCCAGCTTCCATATTCAACCCTAGTGACGTGTAGAATGACTCCGTATGCAAATTTTAACATCCACATTATGTCTGTGTGTCACTCTCAGCCCCGCCTCTCATACTCTCAGCCCCGCCTCTCATACTCTCAGCCCCGCCTCTCATACTCTCAGCCCCGCCTCTCTAATTCAAAGCCCTCTCCACTCTGGCTGGAGCTGAGATCAGTCAGATTCCAACTCTATTCCATCCAAATCTTTATTTGTGTAAAGAGACAAACCTTTCCGCTGAAAACACAAACACAACATGCAGATATTTATTATCCAGGTTTGATGAGATGATCCAGATCCGATGTTGGATCCACGTGGACCAGCTTCAGCAGGATCATTATGTGATGCACAAACACATGTTGGCAAACTCACTGAAATGAATCCTCTCCTCCTGCAGAGCGTGGACTCGCCCAGAGGCCTGGACAGTACCAACGTGTCTCGTGTGGCCGACCAGCTGCTGCAGGCGTTCAAAGGCATGGACTCGCACACGATGGCGTCGGTGCTGTCGGAGCTGCGCTCAGACCCGCAGATGGTTCATCGCGCTGGTTTTGACAGTACTGAGATCAAAGAGATCTTTCATCTGTTGGGGGAGACGGGGACGAAGACTCCGAGCAGAGTGGTGGACGATATCGACGATGAGGAGAAGTTTCTGTACGGAGACACGCAGGAGTCCAAACCTGCGCCGGTGTCGGAGCCGCCTCGGCAGCAGACTGGGCTGGACATGTACGCAGACGTTACAGAGGAAGCGCTGTACGGAGACTACACCCCCCCAACCAACATCAGTCATGCTTACAGCCTCCTTCCCGTTCCCCCGACTTATTTCCAGGCCACGCCCACCACAAAGGAGTCGGACAACAGTTGTTCCAGCCCTCCTGCGGCCGATTCGGGCCAGAACTTCACAGTCCAATCGTCAAACACTGACCTGCCCCAAAGCACTGAGTCCCCGGAGGAATATGAGAAGATCCAGGATCTGCTGAAGACCATTGGCCTTGACCTGGGCATCACAGAGATCAGCAAATTGGCCGCCAGGACCAAGGAGCGTCTTCATGGCAACAAGCCACCAAAGACACCCACCCGGCGCAGGCAGTACTCTTCTGACAGTTCAAACAGTAGCCACGGTTCAAAGAGGCGGAGCCGAAGCAGCAGTTCCAGCAGCAGTAGCAGCAGCAGCAGCAGCAGGAGTGGCAGCCGGAGGGGTAAACGTGGGGGTAGTTGGAGCAGCGCTGACGACGGACACAGGAAGTTGTTGAAAAACAAACCAATCAAAGACGAGACAAAGGCCAAACAACCCGCGACAGCTCCACCCCCGGACAACCACCTGCTACTGAACACTCCTGACTTTCAGAGCTTTACCTCTCACCCAGGAGTGCCCATACCCCCCTACCCTCCCCCACAGCCCCACAGCATGATACCCCCCAATTACCCCCCATCAAGCTACGGACAGTATGGTAACTACCTGCCCTACATGCACCAGCAGTGGCCCCCAATGTACCCGCCCCCAAGCATGACCCTGCCCCCCCAGACTGGACCTGAAGAGTTCCCCGTCACTCAGCCTTACCAGGAGCCTTACCACAAGGTGACCCCTGACCCTGGGGTCACAGGTGAGTCCAGTGTGCTCATCATTAGATATTTATTTGGTGATTAACTATGTTTGTATGGCCTCTTCCACACCAACAGTATCAGGTTCACCTGCGTCTCTTCTCTCAGGTTCACCTGGTTCTCTTCAGAGCAGAGAGAACTCCGTCTCCACCCTCTACGACAGGAAAATGTCAGAGCAGCAGAACAACGAGAGTCAGAAACAGAAGGTGAGACTCGTGTCACTAAATGTCACTCATTAACACCTCTTTAACACAGCTGGTGTGAAAAGGTCAAACCGGACCTTCCCTTGTTTTTGTGTCCAGGTTCTGGAAGAGCGAGAGAAGCTGAGGGAGGAGAGGGAGGTGAGGATGAAGAAGAAGAGTTATCTGATGAAGGAGCTGGAGAGACTCAGGAAGCAACAAGGTGAGGTCACAGGGTTCATCTGAAGACTAGCTGGACCACGGAAGACCACCTGTGTCACAGGTGGTCTCTGTCTTTCAGGTGAACTCCTGAGGAAGAAGCGGCGTGAGAAAGAAGGTCACAAAGATCCTCTGCTGCTGGAGATCAGCCGGCTGCAGGACGAGGTCATGACCCAGATCTCTGACCTCCGCAAGGATCACGAGGCGGCTGAAAGGAAGCGCGGTGAAATCGACAAGGTGGCGCTCATCCTCGGCCTCAGCCCGTCAGACCGACCCTGCAGGGTCAGCAAACCCAGCGAGAAACAGAGTGAGTTGCCGGCCTCGCCAACGCCGCCTGAAAAGAAGAGACGAGAGATGGAGAAGAGCCCAGAAGGTCGAGCGGCGTCCCGCAGCTCCGCCCCCAAACAGGTACAAACATCTGCAGAAGAGGCAACAAGAGTCAACCTGTGATCTCAGGTCATCATGGAGAGAGCGCCATGGGTTCGTGCCCATGGTTCGGATTTCACAATACACTGTGCTCAGGTTCCCGTCAGTTAATCTTTGGGTCAGTTGGTGGACTGACCTCGGGTCAGTGTAAAGTGAGTCAGCACTGACACAAAGTCAGGACAGTGAGCTCATGTAGACAGGAAGTTCACATGGTGTGGTCCAGAAAGTCAAAGATCTTAAAGATGAAAATGTGGATGGACTCAAAGCTCAGAGATGTAGTGAATGAACTTGTTCTAAACAATCAAAGTGTGAATATTCAGTTTAATCTTGAAATCTGTTGACTGGTCTGAACTTCTGAGCTGTTCCAGGTGGGAAGACGCTTCTCTGCTCTTGACGTCGACCTTCATCTTCATCCTCTCTGTGCGAGTGGATCCACTCTGCACCAACCTTCACTCTCCTCCATCTTTGTTTTCCAGCAGACCACAGTGAAGCCGCCGGCATCATCTTCATCAAGAGAGTCCTCTGACAAGCTGCTGGTCACGGTGGCCCCTGTGGCCCCTGATCCCTTTGAATACTATGATGCTGGAAACCATTGGTGCAAAGATTGCAATGTCACGTCTGGTTCCATGTTTGATTTTTTCACACACCTACACAGTAAAACACACCGGAAGGTTTGTACAACACCTTCAACACATCATCGCACTTTAAGAGAAAGTTTGACATTTTAACGAGACTTGAAGGGACTTTGTTTACGTTTCCTTTCCTTTCCACAGACTCTGGATCCGTACAATCGGCCCTGGGCCTCCACTCCCGCTAAGATCCTGAAGAACACGTCGCTGGAAGAGAAACTGACCAAACCTGCCAAAGGTGCCTGTCCTGCCCACCATGGTCACATGACTGTTTCTGATTGGCTTAATGTTGTTAGTCATCTTCTGCTTCCAGGTGGATCTGAGTGTGGACCCAGAGGAGACGTCTGTCCTCATTAGCGTCTTATCGCAGATGCTCCGTTTATTGTTGCTTAGCAACTGGAGCATGTGTCCCTCAACTACTCCTTCAAAATAAGACCTTTCAATCTTACTAATGACTGACAGGTTTCACAGTCAAATGTTTCTAATGTCTCCTGTCTGAGACTGGCCACGCCCACCAGGTAAACATGATTGACACCTTATGATTTCCCTCTGTGAGCGTCGACTTGGTCGTTTGTGTTTCGATGCAGGTTCAGAATTCCTGCAGCCGGTTCGAGGATTCTTCTGTCTGCTGTGTAAGGAGTTTTACGGAGACGCCATCTGTGCAGAGGAACACGTGACCACACATGCTCACAACGAGAAGTACAAGGTACCGTGAAGTTCAACCTCCAACTCCAATCAAATGAAAAAAAACCATGGTTTCCATGGAGACACACAAACAGGGTCGTCTGTGCTGCCTTCACATAAACAGTAGTCTGACCTCTTCATCTTCCTCTTCCTGTCAGGGTGACACTTGTCAGAATGACACTTCCTGTCAGCCCCCTCACCCAGTGTACTGTATGTTTGATGTGCGTGTTTCAGATAACATGTAATGAATAACGGAGTGAGAAAGGTCTCTTTCCCTCTGTGGGACTCATGAAGTTGTCTGATGATCATTCAGATATATCTTGGGAAGTCCTATTATTTCAAATGAGAAGAGGTTCCACTGGAAAACCTGGCCACGCCCACCAAGCAGGACTGTATATATACGGTATAATATATATACAATTATACACAATATTCTAAGAGCTGCAGGAAGAAACAGAAGCAGCTGAACATGGAGAGAACAAGTCAGAGGTCAAAGGTGCAATTGAAGATAATGAAGCTGTTCATCAAACATCTCAAACCCCAGCACTAGACTCACTATATAAGGAGGCGGTTCAATTGTTTGTTTGTAGTTTGTTTATTGTTGTGTAACTCTCTTGTTTTTCTGCCTTTTAACAGAAACAAATGTATGAGAACCCGCTGTATGAACAGAGACGGAACCTGGACCGGCAAGCAGGACTGTCCTCAGAGTCCAGCGGGAAGAAACGCAAACATGAGGATGACGAGAAAAGCAGCAAAGACGAGGAGAAAAACAGATTCCGAAAGGACAAGAAAGACAATGACAAAAAGAAAGGCGACAACGATGGAGCTGTGAAGGAGGAGAAGTGTCATGTTAAGAAGGAGGAAATGGATCCAGCCAAAAGTGCCAAGGACCAGGAAGGTTCTGGAAGCTGCAAAAAAGACGAGGAGGAAGATTTTAAATCCAAAAAAAGGGATGAGAAACATCGCTACAGCAAAGAGGATGAGGACAGAGGCAACCGATCCAGATACAGTCGAGAAGAAGAGCCTCGTTACCGTTACCGCAGCGACGATGACGACAGACATGACAAACGCTCCAAATATGATAATGACGACGACAAGTATAAATACAGCAAATATCCAGAATCCAAAACCAAGTACAACAGAGAGAGAGATGAAGGCAACAACAAGTCTCAGAAAGAAGCAGCAGTGAAGCCTGAATTGACAAAACCAGCGGGGAAACCAGTGGTCACAAAACCTGAATCTCCGTTAAAGCCCTACGACCTGCCCAAAGTCTTCTGTGGACCCAGTCCTGCCATGAGGGCCAAGCTCCGTAAACAGAACCAAGAGGCCAGCAGGCTCAGTGCTGCCGTCACGGCCACAACGTTCGGAAAGTTCACCTGGAAGAAGAAGGAGAACCCGTTGGCCAAGGTGGCCGAGAAAATTGCTGCCGAGTTCACAAAGGAGGACGAAGCAGCCGTGAATCAGAAGCCGGTTTGTGTGGAGGATTCTTTTGCGAAGTCGGTGGCTGTGGCCAAGGAAATCGCAGAGAAGCTAGCAGCAACCCAGACCATGCCTCCTCCCTGGGAGTCCAATGGCACAAACCGGGTAAGGATCCGACCTAATCTTGGAGCTCCTGCTGCGTTCCTGAGGAAGACCAGTATGACGGGTAAACCTGCACCTCTGAACACCTTCCTGTCCATCAGACCTCAAACCCCTCTGACAGAAGCGCCTGTGGTCTCTGACCGACTCTCACAGGCACTGAATGCTCAGAGTGCTCTGCTCGCAGGAAGATCTCCTCCCAAACCGAATCAGTTTGGGGCTCCACTTCCTCCACCAACTGAGGTTAGACCTGCACCACCAGTGTCTGCTGAGGCCAAGGCCACAGCCTCTGTGGCTAAGCCTGCACAGAACCAAGTCATACTCACGGCAACCTGTGCCACACCTGCAACAGCTATGAATATGAATCCTACAGCAACTGTGGCCAGTCCCTCACAGAACAAGGCTCAGCCTCCAACAGTACAGATTAGACCAACCCCAACAGTGGTCCTGCCAACTGCAAGCACAGTTAACTCTTCACAGAATGAGGGCAAACCCACATCAGTTGAAATTGAGTCACCAGCAACTATAGCTGCACTTTCAAGGAAGGATTCCACTTCTACAACTGCTGTTGCTAAACCGACCAGATCAGCGAGTAAACCTCCCTCATGCGTTTCTCCTCCTCCTTCGTCCCAGGCTAAACCTCCACAATCCATGGTGGTAAAAATCGTATCCGATGTCGCAGCTCCTGGTGTCCCGGAGAGTGAGCAGACCCGAACTGTGTTCGTCAAGCCTCCGCCTCTCGTGAACATGAGTGACCGAGTTCAGAGGTCAGACAAACTCAAGACTAACCTGGCTGCAGCCAAAGCCCAGGATTTATTTGGTATCTTCTACAGCGGCATCATCCAGTCTTCTCCCTCCTCAACCATCAAACCAGACTCCAGAGCTGATAAGATCATCACCAGTATGGGCCCAGTTCAAGCCAAACAATCACCAAAACCACAGCCTCGGGCCCCAGTCCAGACCCAGTCCCAACCTCCAGTTGATGTCCAAGAATCTTGTCAACAATCAGACTCCACTCCAGAATCCACCTCACTGGATTCACCATCTCAGCAGAACCCAGGGATTAAGATTGCGTCCGTTTGGTCCTTGAAATGTGACCCTCCTGCAGAACCTGTGGAGGTTCTACCTGGACCACCTTCTCCAACAAGTCAACCAGAAGCTGCGCCATCAGCTCAGCTTGAGGATCAGAGCGTACCCCAAGCCCAGCTTTCCACCTCTGAGTCAGAAATCCCTCCACAAACTGCACCTCCAGAGCTAAACCCAACCCCTCAATCTCAGCTTGAACCAAATCAGGACACCCAGTCTCTCACAGAATCTTATTCTGATAGTGCTCCACAACCTGAACCCAAACGATGCCCCAAAACCAGAGGCAAGAAAACACCCACCGCCTCTTGCCCTGTGCGACAAACTCGATCTCAAACCAGGATCCAGACTCAGGTCCAGCATCAACAACCTGACCCTGAAACAGAGACAGCTCTGGGGAACTCTGACTCAGCAGGTTCTGATCCAAAGGGTCCAAACCCCTCAGACTCTGGATCTGGGTCTCAGTCAGAGGAGGGAGCCCCAAGTGAGGGAGACCCTCAAGTGATGCAGATCACCCCTGAGACCCTGGGCCTCCCCTCTGACATGACCTCCCTGGACTTTGATTATGATTTTAACTTTGATTAGAGATGAGTGGACTGGTGTGTGTGTGTGTGGGGGGGGGGGGGGGGGGGGGAAAGTCCCCAAAAAAAATTCTCCCAAA
>JAFBJT010106647.1:129680-148618 GCA_016785325.1 Chascanopsetta lugubris
ATGTGCTCATTGTCTCAGTCACCTCAGCCTGGAGTTAGGGTAGCCCTCAGTTGTCATTAAAGCTCAGGTGTAAATATACATTAAAGGGCTCATTTCAGGGGTAAGTAAAAAGCTAAGCATATATTGGGATGATTATACATTTGTAAAAATGTCCATATGATTGTTTTGTAATTCTATTTCTACAGATAGAACTGACTGAAATCTTACACACTGCACCTTTGAGAGCAAATTACATTGGTGCCTTCTAGCAGCAAATCACATTAAAAATCAATGAATGACTAATTACGCAACTTGAAGCCACATTGAAAAGAGGAGTCACGTGAACTCGGAGTGAGACGGAAGGAGATGTTATTGTGTTGCCAGGGGGCGATAGTCAGCAGGGGTGTGGCATGTGTGGCCACAATTAACAATTCACAAAGACAACACTAGTTGACACGGATATACACAGCGTAGGACGACAGGCAGCAAACAAAGTAGAGATCTATTTCAAACTGAGATCCATGTTCTCAGGTAACGGGGTTTTCATCAATTCTGGTCTAATTCTGCATCTGAGCGGCCGGAGGTACCAACCTGTTCCTGAGTGAGTAGTGTCTGACAGTGAGAGGAGACGTCGCTGGTTTGAAACTGTGTGATGGTGTGAACCCATTGATGAACTGGTTGCTGTGAAACGGTGCAACCTGGTGGACAAAGAACAGAAGATCCATCAGCGGAACGATCCGAACCAACCCGCCGCTCGATACGTGCATCTCGCTCGTATCTTCATCGTTAACTCAACTGCAATCCAGAAGTTTAAGATCAAAGATGTTGGGAGATGAAAGTGTGCCTCTCACCAGTGTGGGGTCGATGAAGCTGTGTGTGGCCGACCAGCCCTGTGGCGTGATGAGGCTGTATAAAGGGAACTGCTGCTGGGGGCTGTAAACCGGCGGGATGTAGTAGGAAGTGTAGCGCTGCTGGGCGTACGGGTTCACCTCCACCGGCCGGTAACCGTTCTTTGGCATGAAAGTGTTGATAGCGATTGCCTTCGCCTTTATCCTCGCCTGGCGCAGAGAGATGTCACAGGGCAAAGTGTAAACACCAAAGCAACAACAAGGCCCAGAGTTCAACCCGAGCCTGAGGGCAGCAGTGATGTGGAGGTGGTGCCGGTGAAGGCTTCATTCATGCGTCAGACTCTGGGTTAGGACACAGATCTGGGTTATGGGGCTCGTCCTCTCTATGTAGTTTTCTGTTCACACTTGAACCACAGATGTAGGTTTAGCTCAGATGGTGTGCTTTTATTTTGAAGGGGAGTCCGTTACACATCTAACAGCAGGTCCAGTCAGGACACACTTGATCATGCAACTTACCTTAATTGGCTTCCCTTGGAAGGTCTTCACCTCCTCACGCAGATACTGATATGCCTTTATCAAAACAAGGTGGATGACACACGGTTAGGTGAGAAGTTTGTTTCAATGAGGAACAACAACATCTAGGTGAGAGTACGGAATGTCTCTTTAAGTCAGTCACCAACAGCGCATCTATTCAAGAGTAAGAAACATCGATAGTCACTCTCGTTACCTGTTGTGCATCTGCTTCCGATTCAAAGGTGATGAACCAGTTGTCGTTGTAGGCAAATTCACAGTTGATGAACTTGGGCAAGTTGTCCCCTTTAAAAAGAGCCTCCACCTCCTGCAGCACAGAACGGCAGGTCAGAGGTCAGAGGTCAACAGATCAACCGCGTGTTGTTGAAGCGACTTCACATAAACAGAAAAAAAGTGCACTTCACTGACCTCGATGGGTGTGCTCTCAGGAACCTCTCTGAGAATCACGATGCAGCGGTTCTGATTGGGTCGCACCTTCTCCCCTTTCTCATCCACCTGGACCAATGGCAGAGCTGGAGGGAGCCAAGACGACAGACTTGGATGATTCAAGGAAAGACTCTAACGATTCAATGAAAGATTTTAAGCTGAAACAAGTTCACGAGTGCACGAACTCAACAACAGCACCAATATTTATTTCAAATATTAAATATTTCAATTTGCAAAAAGGCATTTTCTCCTCTGAGAGTCTGAAGAGCAGCTTCAATGTGGTTTACATTCATTTCAAGATTTGGGCCATTTTTGTCACTTTGAAAAATATGACAAAACATGTTCAATTCTTAACAATTTCCTGAATTTACAATCATGTTATTATTTTTTCCATCACACTTAAATGAGCCCATTCATGTATATCTAAATGGGGATGGGGGGCTCCTCTCTACGGGGGCGGCCATGTTTTTACAGTAGTAAAAGTGGACGCACTAAACAAGTGGAGCACAGGTTCTCCTCATGTTCAGAAGAGTGAGGGTGAGCTGCTGATACAACACTTCACCTCTAGAGGTCACCACATCTCACACACTGCACCTTTAAGAAATAAAACAAGACTGTCGATAATCATTGAGGAGCAGGCGAGTCTCGACTAGATACTCTTCATTAATCTCTGCGAGGAAATCAACCTCCGTCACATCAACAGTCCTGCAACTCTGATGAAGTCGGACATTTCTGGAAAATAAAACCATCAGCGTTGGTTTCACCCGGCTCGTACAACTCACATCGTAAAATGTCGACGATCAGGTCGACATCAGTGCTGAGCTTTTTGACGTGGTCCAAGTTGGCCACCGTCACAATTGGCACGTACTGGTCGCTGTCCATCTGGGAGTTGAGGTACATGTCACTGGCCAGATTCTCCCTGAGAGAGAGAGAAAGAAGCAGAGGCAGCGAAAGTTAGCGACACTTTTCTTTACTCAGGAAATATCAGGCGTGTCAAAGTGTCACTCCTGGAATCTGCTCCGTCAGGCCGCTTTGTTACACCACACGTTACACTGGCAGATTTACAACTTGGAGACGAGGACGATCTTCTCCAATTTTGTTAAAAATAATTCTGTGAGGACGGCAAACAAGAAAGGAATGCTGTAGTACAGCTGCCAGGCCTATGAGTGGTGCTGTAACGCTGCCTCAGAAATGCACCAGAAACAGAGAAGACATGGGAGTATGTGCACCAAACTCTTACGGTGTAAACAAACACAAGAAGAAGAAGAAGAAGAAGAAAGGAGACGTCCATGTGGACCAGCAACGGGGTAGCACTTCTGCTTCGGGACACATTGGACAACAAGTAATCTGCCACTGTTGTTGTTGTTGTTGTTGTTGTTGGTTGGTTAGCGCATGCAGGTGAAGGGAGAGGTGAGAGAGGTGTGTTGTAAAGACAGATACGATACAATGCCGTCTTGACATTTTGTCACTCGTGGACCCGGTTTCAAAAAGTAGCCAATTCAGACTTTGTATTCAGCGCCCCCGTGTGGAGGGGGCCTGAGGGATGTGAACCAATGCCTTACTGTACCCAAGCCCACCTCTAAATCCCCTCGGCTATTCGTTGCTCTACTTTCACAATTCTGAACTGAGCCGTTTTCTAAATGTTACAGAAGTCGGCCCACGCTCAGGTTTCTCAGAGTCCTGTGAGGCTGCATGGCCACAGAGCGATCAACAGAAAGGAAAGCATCATACTGGAGATGACAAACAGGATGACCACCTGCTCTTGGTTGGCTGTAATGAGCCACTTAGGAGGCGCCATTTTTCTTACTGTGGCTCAGGGTTAAGTGCTTTCCTCCATTAACAAGTGAGAACCAGCTTCTAGACACCAGAGAAATACCGTCGATGAGATGTTGGCAGTGTGCGGATCATTTCCTTCAATCCCGTCTCCTGTCTGAACAGAAGACAGGACGCAGCCCAAAGCTCATCATGACTCATGACAAAATAACTTCTGTCTGCATTTACCAAAGCAGGCCTCGTCTTTGATCATTGATTGGAACGAAACACCCGAATGGTGTTGATTCCTTCCGTTTGTCTCACGCTAGGATGCACAGTCATCTTCAAACCATTAGCATGTTAGCGTAGCCATACACCTCTGTCACAAAGCTTCATTTGCTGTTGCGTTGCCGTTGTGTTGTATTAAGCTGTGGGTCGGCTCGTGGAAGGTGGCAGGTCAGTCAATAGACCGCGCCTTTAATTATGCAAATCCAAACTTCAATGAAAAAAAAAAAAGCCAGTTCGAAAAACATTCACCCCCTGTTCAGTTGTGACGGGAAAACGTGTGACTGAAGTTTCACAGGAGAAAATAAAAAGAGCAGGGCGGACTAACTCATGAAAGCTCACCGGGACAGACAGAACTCCAGGGTCTTCTTCAGGTGCTCCCTCAGGCCCTCCTGTGTGTTCTCAGGCTGGGAACCATTGCCTGGTGACACACATGGGGAAAGGTCTTCATGAATTCAGGGGCTTTTGGAAAAAACCCTGAGCCGTGGAGCAAAAACATTCATGGGGGCAATGAGATGTAAGGTTGAGTAAAACGAGGTGACAAGAGGAGGAGGATGTGGGTGGAACAGAGCAGAGGTGATGAGAAAGTACATGATTAAGTAGAGCTAGAAGAGAAATGGTTTATTTATATTCAGTAGCGCCCAAATGATTCATCTACTGTGAGGTAGAACACTGTGTACGGGCTCCAGGTCACATGATCAACTCCTCCCTGATCTGTAACCAGCCCACAGCCTGCTTCTACAAACAACCAGTCACTAACCAGCCCACCTGTGTGCCCCGGCTGTCCAGGCTCGGAGAATTCTGTATAGGCCGGCTCGGCACACTCCAGGGCGAGGGGGGCCACGGGGGCCGGCTCGGCCAGCATTACCGGTACCGGTGGAGGCTCATCTGGGTCGGTCAGTAGTGGCTCCTTGAAAGCCTTGTCTTCGCTGGCCTCATAGTCTGTGACAGTCAACGACATGAGGTATAGTAATTATTGAAAGAACCTCGAGTATCAGGCCCGTCTCTAAACCCCTTTGCAGACTTGAGCTCCGGAGAACGTCCGCGTCGTCGGCTCCGTACGTTTCCAAGAGTGTCGCGTGAGACGGGAGCGGGAGAACGTCCACGTTGCACAAATTCAAGAAAACATGGCGTTTCAGAACATGTTTCTTGTAAAAACCGTTTGGTAAAAAAAAGATCTTAACTCTAATTATTGTTTAGCATTAGATTTAAGATTGACTTCCCTTTTTATTTGCTAGCGGACAAAAATGTCCCATTGTCTCCCAGTGAAAACTATAAATGCCATAAAGTAAACTTTGACGGTTTTTACAGCAGTTTTTTTTGTAAGTGGACATTTTTGTCCTTAATGTCTCAAGAGGGTAGAAGATGTTTCAGTGATCTGGTCTATTGAAAAAATATTTTTTTGAATTTCTAAATTTGCCATGAGAGACACGATCACAAAAACCTCTGCCATCGGCACTAACAGACAAAAGAGGTGACATTTGCTCATTTGGACAAAAATGTCCATAGTGATGCATGAGGGTTAAATGTCTTCTGATGTGGCATTGGTCGCATGTAGGTCACATGGTGGAGACCTTACATCATGACCACACCCACTTGCTTGGATCTGACGGAGGGTATCCTGCTGCAGTAACATGTGGAGTTTCTGCAGAGAAGACACAGGGAGAGCAGCTTCTGGAGAACCTTCACAGAAACCAGCCTCTGCCACTGGACTTACAATGTTGCGTCACCAAATTTCAAAAATACATTTCCCACAGCTGTCTTCACAGGCACCGAAGATGAAATAGACCCCAGCGTCAATCAGAGTCAAATACAGACTAATCCATATTTCTGATTCACCACCATGTCCTCGTTGCCTCTGCATTGGCTCGACTTGTCCGAGCACATTAGAGTGAGTGATTACAGTCATTTGTGTAAAGGGAACAGTGACTGTGGTTGGAATATTCATAGCTCATACCAAATTGAGCATGAATGATTAAAGAGGTGTCTTGCCATGACAAGACGGTGACAAGAATAGACAAAGACAAAACTAAATTTAGAATTTGTGCGTTGATTTAAAAAAAATTTTTTTTACTACTGGATGATGTATAATGTGTACGACGGATAAGTCGAGCTCGGACTCCAGCTCCCTCTCTCAACTCCATCTGACCTTTCACCTTCGAATGACGCATCGATTTTATTCCTCGTTTGAGCTGAAAGAAAAGAAGCTGCTCAGTAGCTCAAACCTTGAAGCTAAAACAACTCAACATAATCAATGTTTAAAAGATCTTTCGAGACTTTGACTTCATGTTAAAAATGTAGCACAAAGAACATTTTCATTTCCATCATTTGATGACAACATTATGAGGTCAATGACCTGACAAAGGGAGGCGATTTCAAATGGGTCATCGGTTCAGTTCTGAACCGAAACATTACGTTTTTCAAGTGTCGCATTTCTGATCTCGTTATTGGATTGTATGGTTTTGTAAACGGGCTCAATGTCAAATAAATGAATAAGTAAACGTGGAAAACGAGCAGCCAAAGCGTCCGATTTGCTCGGTCAGTAATGAGCATCGCTGTTGCTGGGTAGAATAACAAACATATCAGCGCGTCATATCAGATGACGGCCATCCGACTGTCTGATCTCGGCTCAGCGTGCTCACGGTGTGGTTGCTCTATAAGAATGGCTTTACAAGGTGAGGTGCCAGGAGGCAATGTATGGAGTGATCTGACAGCATGTGAATGGAAATGAGTTGAACACACACACACAATAAGGGAGAGCGTGCCGTGGCACTTACTACCAACACTAAACGGGACAAATGTGGTGATTACATTTAACATCCTGAATCATCGGCTGACCTTCTGGGCCGGGATCGGCCGAACTATCGAAGCCCTCCTTCCATGGCTGCAGGGCAGCAGTTGTGGTGTCAGCACTCCCACTGGGGTCCAGGCTAAACATGTGGTTGGCCCATGCTTTCGCATTGGGGTTGAGGTCTGAAACCTTGACGGATTCCTGTAACGAGAACACAGAGGACAGTCGGACAGGTCAGTATGGGCCAATGTGTGTTATATCTTCAAGGGGAGGCCAAAGTCAAAAAGATGTGTAGACGGTCATTGTGCAATATAATCTTAATAACGGGGGTAATATTTAGGCCAGAAAAGTCAGCGTCACACACGTAAGAAATTAGAGCTTCCAACAAGAGCTGCAATCAATGCCAAACGGAGGCAGAGCCACTTCAAATCCATTTCTGTTCAAGAGTCTTGAGAGAATTCTAATTAAACCATTTCCATCACAGAAAACCCACTAACACATGAACGTTAGAGGCTTCTTGACCAATGGGAAATGAGGATTAGCATGAAAAAAGGGACAAACAGAGGAGATCCAAGAACTTTTTATTTGTACAAATGTATTTACGGCCTGTAAGGCAAATGTAATAAAATGAGCCATAACAGTCTAGGCCTTTAATGTCAACATTTGGTGGTGACATGTTGTTTACAGCGCCACCTCACCTGCTGGACACTTTAGGTGTGAGAAAGTAAACAACAGTTGGCTGCTCGCTAGCTCCTCTCACCCTCAAGCGCTAAGGCTGGTTAGCATAACATGTTGGAATAATTGGCATTAAACGGTCGGTTAAACGATGCAAAACATGTTTACAGAAGATCCAAGAGACCGAGTAGAGATTTCAACAACAAAACATTTTTTAAAGGTGCAAGATATGATGATTCTATGTCCGTCTATGTGATTATGAATTCGTGAAAATGTCAGTATGTCATTGTTTTGTAATAATTTTAGAAGACAAAAATGACGAGTCTTGCACACTGTACCTTTAAATTCCATGGCGGTTGAACTCATTTCTGACACGTGTTTGAGTCCGAGCTAGCCGAGCCCGATAACTAACCTTATTCCGAGAGGGACAAATGGGTCAGGGCGTGAAGCTCACAGAGCATCCACTCCTGCTGAGCATACTCACAGGATCCCAGCAGCAGTTCAGCATGCGCCTCTCACAGGCCAACAGACTGTAGCCCAGAGCTGTGGTGAGAGCCAGTGTTTCACTGAAGTCCTGGGGCATGACAGACCAGGCGTTTCCTGGCGGGGAGGGGACGAGAGTCCAGTGCATCCAATCCATGATTACAACCCATAAACCCCGTCTACGCAACGTCACAGGCAGACAGAGGAAGACTCTGCATTCTAACACCTTAAGCCGTCATTCCCGCCTCTCCGAGCAAAGCTGCCACCGGACAACCTCGGTGAATTACCACCGTGGCATCGCAGCCCCGCTCCGTCTGGCCCCTGTGATCCCGGCAGCTCGGTCGATTCGACAAATCCGACGACAGCACTGAGGCTCGGCTGCCCCGGTGGGCTTGGCTGACGTTGCAGACGCTGACTGGCTCCCTCTCTGCTGTTATACATCCATCTCTGCATTTGCTTCGTCGCTCCCTCACACTGAGTCATTCTCCCACAAAAAAAGAAACCGGCACAGAGGAGTGTTGAGTTGCACACCTGAGCGCAGACCAGGCAGCTCCAGTGATGCAAAATCAAACCCGAGGCGTCGTTGACATGGAGTCGGTCCTCTTGAGCCGTGCTTATAACATAGTATTGAAAACAAGCAGATCTGCGGTCGAATGAAATCGGGAAGACGACAAAAGAGTTGAGCTGTTCAAAGAGACAAATCATCCGAGCAAAAAGCAGACGTCCAGGGTCGTATTTCACAAACCCTGCAAAACGTGAGCATTTGGGACGTGTCTGTTCATAAAGACAAACCCCCACCCCCCATCAAGCCTCGCACTGAAGCCAAAGTGCCTCTCCAGCCCAAGCGGCTGCCATAGAAACCGCTGCCGACATCACCGGATGTGTACATTGCGGGCACCGCTTGACCTTTCAAAATTTTGAAATGTTCCCCTGCTTCTCGGAGGAGGAAAAGGTTAGCTGCCTTCCTGATTGAGGGTGTATTTTGGGAGGAGACGGGAGGATGTGATTCATCATGAAGCGCGGACAGGGATGAGTTATTGTTGGTGTCACCGGAGGGCAGCCACAGTGGAGCACTGGGTTTATTGTTGTGCCCGTGTGATGGAGGCGAGCGTGTCGCCCAGACAGAGAGCGAGACAGAGTCCTTCAGGGCAGAGAGCCCAACAAAAAAAGAACAGCTGAATTCAAATGTATGCGTCTGGAGGTCTGCGGGCCGGAGGCTCCTCTCCGACAGTGCAGCGGATGTGTGCCGAGCGTGAATCAGAACTGCTGAGTAATTCCCCGTTTTCAGCCCCGTGCTGCTGCTGCTGCTGCGCGTTGAAGTTTTCTCCGTCGGTATTCCTCACATACAGAATTCCGGAAATGTACTGGAATGAAGGGACACAGCGGGCATGCATGTGACCGCGCTATGCTACGTCGTGTTTTTTTCTTTTTTCAACAATGCGCCAACAATCCTCCAAGACCAGCATCGCAAAAGCACCGGTGATGCCGACAAGGAAGCGAACGGCAACGCAATGAAGTTCCCTCACAATCGAGGGGCAACCGTCGGTGCGGACGGATGAAGCACAATAGGAAGAGAAAGAACTTGCAGTTCACAGGGTGGCCACTGGGGGCTGAGTCCAAAAGGGAGCAAATCCCCACGTTAAAACGATCAACTTCAGAGGAGAATGAAACAAGTTTACAGTCGGGTACAAACTTTGGTTTTAGTCTTAATCAGTCACATGTGTTATCGTGACGAGTGTACGGGGGTCAATTGTTTTCCAACTAGCTCATCTTTATATTATGTACGTTTTAAATTACGCAAAATGAGGGGTGTGGTCTCGTACGTCGGCTGTCTCGCTGTGTGTTGAAGAATGCTGATTGGTGGAACACGCAGCGTTCCACACCTCAGTGTTTTTATATATAAATAGCCTCTTTGTCGTTTTTTGTTCTGGACAATGTTTTGCTAATGATGTCTAATGGTTTTCATGAGGATCTGATCCCAGCTGACGTTAAGTGGCATGGGTTTACAATAAGGCGCATAAATAGGTCGCGCTCAATTTCTGGTCCGATTCTTACACATATGTGCAAAGCATATGGTGCATGATTGTGTGTGTGTGTGTGTGTGTGTGTGTGTGTGTGTGTGTGTGTGTGTGTGTCACTAAGGAATGAGGCCAGAGTGTTAGGTCACGCCACATGGCTCGTGTCACTAGGAGAACAGCTTGATTTGGGTCTGAACAAGAATTTCATTACTGAGATGAACTTACTTAAAAGAATTCATTCTGTATTTAAAGGTGCAGTGGGTAAGATTCCAGTCATTTTTGTCACTTTTGTAAGTATAAAAAAAATAATAACTTCATACTGACATGTTCATGAATTTATAATCACCTAAATATTTCTTTCCCCAAAATAAAGTCCATTCATGTATATTTACATCAGGAGCGGGTCCTCTCTCTGGGGGCCACCATGTTTTTACAGGAGCCCAGAGTGGACATACTAAACATCTTTTAAGACAACTGAAGTCGACCATAGAGCATGTTCAGAGGGGTGAGGGTGAGGTGATGGATACAACATGCCACCTCACCTCTAGATGTCACCAAATCTTACACACTGCACCTTTAACTAAATGATGTGACTAATGTTTAACAAATGTTATTTTCTTACTCTCGCAATTTTAGCCTTTCAAGAGGTCATTTACAGTTTTGGCACAGTTCCATTCCTAACCAGCAGATGGCGGTGCCCTGTGCGAAGTTCATGACTTACAAAGTGAAACCTGGAGTTATCCAGGGAAACTTAACGATGGTGAACTGTGTATTCAGCCCTGGAGGCAGCATTTGGGGTCTCAGAGTGTTTTTCCCACCACTAAAGGCTGCAGCCGGCGGGGCATTAGCCCACTGGACTCCATCAAGGACAACTGTTTCCTTTCCCCGTCTCTTTTACTGCCAATCTTCTTTCCAATCTCGAGCATGCGTAAATGAGAGCGGAAAAAGACAGTGAGCCGTTTCCATTTCCTAATTTTGGAGCTCTAAGGAAAAATAACTTTTTCTTCGCCTGAAGGCCATCCACTTACTTCTTACCCGTTTCCTTGGTTCCACATTCTTTCCTATTTAAAGAGGTTGATTAAAAACCACCAGGGAAACATGACAACACATCCCCATGTTTGCGGAGTGAAAATTCAACTCCTTCAATTAAAACTGCAGTGTTTCCTCTGCACTGAAGCAGCAGCTATGTTTCACCACACATGGCCTGAGAGTATTAACCTTAAAGGTGCAGTGTGTAAGACCTGGTGACCTCTAGTGGTGAAGTGTCACGTTGTATCATCGGCTCACCCTCACTCTTCTGAACATGAGGAGAACCTGTGCTCCACTTCAGTTGTTGTTAAAACTCAGAAGATGTTTAGTACGTCCACTTTTACAACTGAAAAAACATGGCCGCCTGCGTAGAGAGGAGCCACCCCTCATGTAAATAAACATTAAAGGGCTCATTTAAGAGTCATGGGGGAAAAAAACACATTTAGGTGATTATGGAAATGTCAGTACGTTATTGTTTTTTCACAAATAGAAATGACAAAAATGACACAATCTTACACGCTGCACCTTTAAAAGAAAGAGAAATCATAAAGGGATGGTGGGGAATCTGAGCGACTCATGGTGCTGATGCCAAACATTTCTTCAGAGAAGCGAGAGCGTTGTGATACCACGAGCCAAGACCAGGACAGTGGGAGGAAGTCGCCCTATGGACATTTATAGCTTCAATTCAGCCGACGACAACAACAACAACAACAACAACAACCTTCCCTTTAACCGATTCTTCGCAGCAGAATCTAAGCGCTGGTATCTGGGGGTGGCTGGCTTGTCACAGCCAGGATTTACCGGTGTCTGACAGGAGGAGGATGGTGTAACATGGTGACCGCATTTAGCCCCGACATTCTTTACAAAGGTGTTACATGTGCTTACGTCAATCAAGCTCCCCAGAGCCCTGAGGCACCCGGGGCAAACCGAGGGATTCACAGACAGACCGCAAATAAACATGTGCTGCAGATAAATAAACAACAAATGTATATTTACATGAGGAGTGGCTCCTCTCTACGGGGGCGGCCATGTTTTTACAGTAGCCCAGAGTGGACGTAATAAACATCTTTTAACATACGTTTGAACAACAACAGAAGTCGACCTCAGGTTCTACTGCGTGCTCAGAAGGGTGAGGTGATGGACACAACTTCACCTGTAGAGGTCGCCACATCTCACAGACTGCACCTTTAAATGTCTCAAAATTCAAATCACTAGTCACGAGTGTTTGGGGGAAAAACAAGACTAATTAACAAATGGGAGATAGAGGCGTAAAAAGACAAGATGCAAAGTGAAAACCACAAAGAAAGAGCTGCAGAAACATATCAAACCACCACCACACCCCGACTGAGACTCAGTCGCTTCCTGACGAGGCCGTAGCTTAGTTTGATCTCTGGATTATTGGGAAGCGTAATATCATGTGGACACATCTCATCCACGGGAATCAGTCACGAAATGACATTGTACTGCAGCGCTGTGTTCTGTCCATGCCTTCATGCTCCAACAAGGAACAGAATGTCACCACTATGATCAACAGCGTCACTACAGGCGCATGAAAGGGGAGAAATAAAAACAGGTCATGCTTATTTAGTTACAGGAGCCTTTAACTTCTCCATAATCTGTGTGGGAAATCGACTCCGGTCAAACGCAGGCGGTGATTTGAAGACCGTAAACACCCAGTCCTGACAGACACAGTCATATTAGCCTTCAAACTGAAGGAAGTTCAATACTTCAGCCTCTTTACCATCAAAGTGAGCAACTAGCCCAAGGATTTCTGAACCCAGGTGAACCCAGCGTCAACAGGCAGGAAAATGATGTCACAACGTCACCACACAACGTTGAGAAAGAAGTCTCTCTCTTTCTCCTGGAATCAGCTTGAGCTCTAACGGGTTGATAATGACGGTGTCTACATGCACCAAGCTGCTGCCCTGTGATTGGCTGATTAGACATTGGCATGATTTCATTTTATATCTGCAAATAAAGTAAAGCAGTGAGCGCACGAGGGGCCGGGTCCTCGTGTCAGTACGACCACTCGCGTGGATGGGGAATGAAAACATGCGCGCTTGTGGAACACTCACCAAATGGGAGTTCTCTTTTGCCTCTTGCACTTGCTGCACCTGTGGTTCAGCTACAACTTTCGTGTCCTGGTCAGAAGTCATGAGCCGTCTGCTTCTTGGCTCCTCAGGGAGAAGTCTCTGCGTCACCAAGTAAGCTACGGGGGGGCAGAGGGGACAAACAAGTTACATTCAACGGCAAGTGTTTATCACATCACTGCAGCATCACACCATTTGTAACACGTGTGAGGAGAACGGAGGGGGGGAGGGGAGGGGGAGGGGGGCAGTGTCTGACAGTAACGCCACCACAAGGCCAGGCAAGGAGAACTGAACGTAAAGCAAAACACTTTTATGGAACACATTCTTTGTTTGGTTTTTTTCATTACTCATTTATTTATTTATTTTGTCCTTTCTCTCCTGTTTGTTCTTTTTCTATTCATTTGCTTCTGTATTTTTAACATTTGCAAGAGACTGTTCTTTGTTTGTTTGGCAGATAAACAATGGGAATCTCTAGGTCTGAATGCAGCTCCATATTGTCCTTTTGACTGATCCTGAATTCCAGTTTTCCAGGTGTTGGTGAGTTTTGAACCAACAGGAAATAGATTTATTAAACCCGTAAAGTTAAAGCACAAGCCAGTCTAAAGGTCAATCACTTCCACTTCGTACGACCCAAACGAGCGTTTGCAGGGATGGAGGCAGGAGGACGCGCACGGCGAGTCCAAACACCTTTCCCGTCCCGATGGGGCAGTTTGGTAAAGCAGTGATAATCTGACCACAACAATGGGGAGGCTGTGTCTGACAGAGGCCCTGTGTTTGCAAACAAAGCAGAAAAAGAATGGCATGGCTGTAAAGCTAGTGACCTTTGATCCACATACTGATTCCCATACACAGCGTGTGAGTGTGTGTGTGTGTGTGTGTGACTGATGTACTTCTGATTAATGGGTTGAACCCATCAAAATGGATGCGTGATAAACCTTTGGAGCAGTCAACTTATGAAAGACAAACTAAATGAGACACATCGTCAATGTTCAGGATATTGAACAAAAAAGCCCAAAAGCAAAGTAAGAATTGATCCAAAGAAATCACTGTCAGTGTCATGAATAAACCATCCTCCGTGTTATCAGCTTCACACTTATGTTTTCAAGGATTTAAAGGTGCAGAGTGTATGATCTAATGACCTCTGGTGGTGAAGTGTCATGTTGTATCCATCACCTCACCCTCACCCTTCTGAACATGAGGTGAACCTGTGGTCGACTTCAGACGTCATAAAAACTCAAATGATGTTGAACACGTCAAAGTCTGGTACAAACTTCGGTTTTGGTCTCAATCAGTCACGTGTGTTACCATGACAACTGCGCGGGGGCGAGTTGTGAATATTTCGGGGCGTGGTCTCTCGGCCGACCTGTTGCGCAGAGCGGATGAGGTGACGGCACCGCGAGTCGACCCACAGCTCCGTGTGTGTTCTGCCTTTTTGCGTGTTTTTGAATGAACAGGGAACCAGAAGGAGTTAGGATTCGACGAGATGGCGCCGGGGACACGCCCACAATTTGCCTCAAAACCACTCTGCTGAAATCAACAGGTGACGTCACGGACGCTACTTCCATCGTCATATACAGTCTGAGGTCTCTGCGTTTCGATTACCTACTCGCACGTGACGTACATGTGCGTTTTGCGTGCAACAACTCAAAGTGTCAACACAATGAATATTTGAACATATACAAAGTACCGACGGTGTGCGCAAACATTATCCACCGCGTATTATAAACAACAATTTCCTTTACAACAGCATCAACAGGCAGCGAGTGCAAATAAGACACACCTAATGTAAACATGAGTAATTCCTCGGGGAAACACACACTTTGCTGCGATTGTGTAGCCGAGCGTTGGTCTGTTGGACAACAGTGGTTTGGATACACACTCAACACGAACCAACACTGTTTCACACACGAGTGAGATCTACACTCGTGCGCTGTGTCTGTGAAGTGTCGCATGATTCTAGTGAATCAGACCACACGTGCTTTGGAAGTGAGTTAAAGGTACAGTACGTTGGATTCGTTGGTTGGTGTTTTTAAAAACACACCAGTCAAAGATGGCCACCACCAGTACAGCTGCTTTCAGATTCACAGGTGAAGGTGTGAACGTTAAAGGTGCAGTGTGTAGATTTTGGTCATTTTTGTGACAACAAATCACCTACCTGTTTTATCCCCCCCAAACACCCTCAACAGCCCTTTGATATATATTTACATGAGGAGTGGGTCCTCACTATGGGGGCCGCCATGTTTTTGAAGTCAACAATAGGTTCTCCTACATGTTCAGAAGAGTGAGGTGCAACTTCACCACTAGATGTCACCAAATCTTTAAAGTCAGAGTTAGAGTCTGAGAAGTTCGGCTGTATTTCAGTTTTTGTGTTACTGTGTGGTCATATCTTCTTGTTCATCCTCACATTGCAGTGTCACGTGCTTGTGAACCACATCCTTTCTCTGTTTCTACCTTTCAATCTTTGGTGAACCAGGTCACAGCGGAAGCACATTCCCGCCTCAGACACACTGAATCCAAACGTCTGGATGAGGCCTGAACCAAAACACACGCCTTCTCTCCACCCCGCATTATCACAGGAGGTGATTTACAACACAAACACCCACAGCGCTGTAGTTCAGAAATAACCCTCAGATTCAACCCCTCTGGTGGCACAAATGCAATAGTGCGGGCCCTCGGGTTTATTTTGGGTGACTGGGCTCCACTGGTGGAGGATGGTCATCACCCCAGAGTCCCTGTGAGGAGAGTTGAACCACCCACCTTGTTTACCTCTGGTGTCTTGCCAAAAAGTGACCAAGTGCCAGAATCTGATCTCCATCTGCAGTTTTGATGTTTATACCCGTTCGGAATATTATGAAAAAACAAATCTGTGTAAGTCGGATCGAGTTTAATGACACGATCAAAACTGTGTACAGAAAAGTTTGTAGCAAGGAGCACAATCACACACAGCTATTCTGTGGAGTTGCCTCTAATGTTGACATGCATTAGAGATGTCTGTTAAAGGTGCAATGTGCAAGAGTTTGGTCAATTTTTGTCACTTCTATCTATAGAAATAGAATTGCAAAACAACAGCATAGACATTTTTTAGAATTTCAGCATATGACTACTTTTTACATAACCCTAAAATTACCCGGGTCCACCCTACGGGGGCCGCCATGTTTTTTGACAGTAGCCCAGAGTGGACACACTCAACGTCTTTTGAGCTTTAATGACAACTGAGGGCTACCATAGATTCAACTAGCATGCCTGAATGGGGGAGGGGGGAGGTGATGGATACAATGTGCAACTTCACCAGCAGATGTCACCAGATCTCACACACTGCACCTTTAAGGGAGATGTGGAGAGTAAAGTGTAGGGCGCCTGTTTTTTTTAACGAGGGTTATAAAAAACAGCTTTCTGCTGTCATCTAATGAGTCAGCATTATTCCAGCCCGCCCTGCTCCAATGGTAACACTCCATCTCGACTTTGAATTAAGCTCATCATTTGAATTCAAACTTCTTTTAGCTACATTTCCTTGCCAAAAAGTGAGCACGCAGCCTGCCTAGTCACTCACGTTTGTTATTGTGGATCACTACTTGACAGATGATCACTTGTAGGCCCAACACCAGCCATTCGGGCCCCTGCTGCCAGTTTGGGGTCCTCTGTACCAGTCCCACTCTGCCACTGCCACTAAAGACGCAATGCAGGCGCGTGGAGCAGCTGAGGCGGGCTGCAGCTCACACATGCCCCTGCCAAGGGGCCATAGTGCAGGCAGGGTGTTGTTGACAATAACCAGGCAGTAAAAAAAATACAGGAACCGCAAACACAACTATTATGACGTGTGATAAAGTTGATATGAGCCGGAAAGTAGCAGCCATGGCTCGCCCAGTGAAAGATGGCGACCTCCGGCGTGATTTGGCGGACCCCCCCCCCCACACACACACACACACACACACCAACATCTCCGACCAGAGCATTTATGGCGTTAGCAAACACGCTAAGTGACGTTAGCATAGGGCTTAGCCAGCGTACAGCTGATGATGTGGTTGTTACTCACCTGTCACCTCTCACTGCGGGGCAATGCAAACACTTCGGCGGCGGCGGTGGTGGTGGCAGCTGGTGGTGGCGCTACGCTGAGGCCTTGAACTGGCTTCCAGGCTAAATACGCAGGGTATTAGCTAGCAGGCTAAATCGAGCACGCTAGCTACAACCAGCCGGCTTACCGCTCTAAACCTACCCGCAAATACACTCCTGAATTCAGGGGGAACGACCAAGGTCAAACACGGGGCGACAGCAGAAGACGATATGTCCTCCCGGAAAAAGCGAATGTACAAGAAAATTATAAAAATGAAAACAAATAAAAGTTGCTCCCTTCGACTTGCACTGCAAGCTAGCTAAGACTTAGCTAGGTGGCTAGCTAGCTAGCTTGCCTATCAACTTCGGGCTCGGTGAATCTGGCGCCTGCGGTTTCAAAGCGACGTGCTGGCGGTGGACAGCGGTGCTCTGCGGGGGAGAGGGTCCGAACACACGAACCGAGAATCCCTTTCTGGAGCCGGGGAGTGACCGCTGCTCGACTCGAAGGGGGTTCGATCGATGAGACGCTGGCTAGCGATAAAGACGACAGCAGGTTTGGGAATGGAGAAGTCGCTGTTTCCTTTCCCTTTCGTGTGCAGCACAAAGATTGTCAACAAAGCTACGATGAGTCACTCAGAACAAAGAAAATAACCTTGTAAATAACCTGCTCAAGTAGGAATACTACTACGATGATGAAAATGTTCTGAAGCACAGGTGGAAATATCATTGACATTTATATAATATGACATGCCGTGTTTTCCTTGTACATTGTGTATTAACATTTTTTTAAACTTGTAATGCATGTGATTTGAAATTCAGAAAAAGGTATAGCTTAGAACAAAAAAACTGATCAGTAAAAGTAAATTGCAGATTTTTAAATCCACTTTGAAGTATAAATAAAATATATGATTAAGACAATGGTCACGACTGGTTTACAGCATCATGAACATCTGCCCGGAAATGTTTCACTCTGTCTGGGCCTTTGACATCAACTCTCCTGAGGAAACAGACACTTTCAGCAGAGTGAGACCTCCTCGTGTTTATTCTCTCTCTGGTGCAGCGCTAGGGCCGGAGCTGTCACTCAGGGCTCTAGTGCCCGCCCTTCCTCCCCCCCATTCCCGCCCTCGCACTCTCAACGGATCATTCTGATTGGCCGAAGGCAGCAGTGGGAGCACGCGGGCCTACTCGTGATCGCAGCGGGTGGGCGTGTCCCGAACATATTTGTGCCCTCTGATTGGCTTGTTCGGGATCCCCGCGGATAACAACAAAGCAGAGGAGCAGAGGGGTTTTCCTCTTCTTCTTTTTGTGTAATTGTTTTTAGTTGTGTTTCTTTTTATTCTCCTTCTTATATCAGAGTGTGTGGTTCAGGTGATATTATTGAACAGAAATGGAATATGAGATGGTGTTTTCATGAGTGTACAATCACCTGGATTCATCACTTTAGAATCAGCCCTTTATATTCAGCAGCTCCTCTCCACCAGAGGGCGCCATGTTGCAGCACCATGTCTTTACAGTAGCCCAAAATGGACAAACTCAAGATCATCAATAGAGGTCAAACTGGATTGCTGTATAAGGCAATATCATGTCAATATATTCCTGAGAAGTGTGGTAGTGCTGTTTATGGTTTTATTATGTAATTACAATAATAATCATCATCATCATCATTATCATCATCATCATCATAATCATAATCACAATCACAATAATAATAATAATAATAATAACAATAAATAATGATTTGCGATATAATAATAATAATAATAATAATAATAATAATAATAATGATAATACTAATAATAATAATAAAAATAATAATAATAATAATAATGTAGTTTTGGCATAGCATTAGTCATCAACAGCAGATGGCAGTATTGCGCGCAAACATTATTCCTTGATCGCTGGATTGTCTCCAACAAAATGTAACTAGATTCATCCATTTCTCCTCAGAAGTCATTATAGTGTTTTTTACTTCCTGTTTTGC
>JAFBJT010106647.1:152991-171424 GCA_016785325.1 Chascanopsetta lugubris
CTTGACACCCCCCTCTCCCCCCCCCCCCCCCCCCTCCACACCACTTATCTCCTGCAACATGATAACTGTGCGGCGGCAGTTGGAGGTTTGTATCCTTATTGACCGCAGCATTGATTTTAAATTAGCATCGCTAACTTGGGTCTGACCGGGCGTTTATTCAGATTATGCCGTGGACGGAGCGCGGTGTATTTCAGGGCAACGCTTCTTGTTAACACCGATAAATCCATGCACCCGTACCCTTTCAACCAAAGGGGGATTTTAGAGTGCTGCGCTGAGAGTTCCTTCCTCATGTATAGCTGCAAAGCCTGTGATTTACTAGTGATGATTTTCCCAGTGAAGCAGGGCCTTCTTTTTCATTCCCTGTGTTACATTATTGATTGTATTTCTTCGGTGTTTATCTATCTATCTAGCTATCCATCTACACTTCTCATTGTTTCATACTGCAGCCTAAACATACAGTGGTGGTTTCAGGAATTAAAAGTAGGTTAAGCCCACCTTACACTTAAAATGGGGTGTTGTCATTGTAGAAACATAGTACAATTCCCATCCCTGAATTCTTTGGAGAAATGGATTCAAACAAGTGACCTTCGCTTCCGAAGCTGACTGGTCTAACCACTGACCCACTGCCAAACAATACAAGCCTCTAATGTTAGTCCTTAGGTCCTCTTCACTCCATCCTACCACAAATCATGTCAAGTCTCTACTAGCTGCTTAAGGGGAACCAATCAGAAGACACACTGTTTGGGACACTTGACCAGAGATTGCTACTTCAGGTGAACCTGGCAGTTCAATAAATAAATAAATGAATAAATAAATAAAGTGGAGATGTGTGGGTTTTGGGTTATGTCCAGTTCCTCCAAAATTTTGTCTGATCATAGAAATAAATAATATGAAATTCAGATCAAAACAAACAAATAACCTGCAAAAAACAATGGCGCTATTTACCACTCCGGAACAGGGACAGGTACTAAAAAGCATAATTGAAAAAGCCCCCATAAAATGAAAGTGCATCCCCTCAGGTCACATTTGTCTGCGTCACACCGCCTCGCACTACTACATCTGCAGAACCCGATGACGTGGGAGCTAAAATTAAAAAAGCCATGAGCTTATTATCCATCGGTGACTGGCAACGCCACCAGTGAGCTCAGTCACTTAGGTGCACCCGTCTCCATTTGTCTCCTCGCTCCCCACGCCACTATACTTGTCAGCACTTCTTACCCTTGATGCAATCTGCACGACCTCCCATCGCTCCGCTTTATTGTTAGTCGGGAGGACAGTAATCATGCTCTTGGCTCGGCTCCGCACGCCGGGGTGGAGTCAGAGCGGGGCCGGCGCTGGCTTCCCTTCAGTCATTCGCTCAGGAGAGAAGGTGATGCACTTTGGATTGAAGGGGCCAATCGGGAAAACTTAAGCATCTGGTTTAATGCAGGGGAATAAACATTACCTCTAAAAAAAAAAAAAAAAGCAAAGCTGGGATCAGATCTTTGCCGAGGCTCCAACTGCAATCACCATTTTTTAAAATAATCTGATTCGAAAATCGCAGCTCTGTCCTGGAAGAAAACAATACTCAATTACCATTTAAAAGACTGATTAGGATATTTTTTTGCAGTAGTGGCTGTTCGCTAACTCCGTTCCCCGACATCTCTGTCAAGTCAGCACCAAGCATCGGACCCACTAAGGTTATCGCGTTAAAAATTGTGTGTATCGTAAAACACGATAAAACCTACATCAGTTCCAGCATGTCAAACCAAGGATCTATTTATTCTCTCTTCCTTCTCTGTCCATGATAACCCTGACCTCCCTCGATGGAACGTAACATCCTTGTCGGGCTCCATTGCCGCTGATGTTGCTGCGAGTCACCGTTGTGTGTGTTTATGTTATGTCTCGGTGTCGCCTCCTGGGCTGTGCCTCGCCGCTTTGTCCGTGTAATCACAAGCCGGCGTGCAGAGATCAGACACACTGTCCGAGCGACTCCCCTCACGGAAAAGTGAGAGCTCAAAGGAACTCAGAGAGTATTTGACAGGACGGCAAGGTGTTGTGTGCGTGATTTTGAGTGTCTGTGTGTGTGTGTGTGTGTGTGTGTGTGTGTGTGTGTGTGTGTGTGTGTGTGTTTGCGTAACTCTTAAAGCGCTCCAGTGCCGGAGCTGCAACTTTCTAGTGCAAACACTGCTGGCAGCTCTCCATAGTAATCAAATCACACATCACGGAGCCCAGCGTGGATGGGCTCTGAAGTTCAGTCAAGTTAAAAGTTGTGTGTGTGTGAGAGTGTGTGTGTGTGTGTGTGTGTGTGTGTGTGTGTGAGTGTGTGAGACGTGCATTGAAAGAATTAGCTTATATGTGTGTTCTTGTGCCTGCGCCACAGCTACTGCAGGGTCACCAGGGTGCCATTCATAGTCACAGTATGTGACGGGAGCTTGACAAGCCCCTCAGGAGACGGCTTGATGTGCTGATACAGACAAGAATGTTTCCTTAAAGTGTTTTGCAGGGGCGAGAGAAAACAAATAAGTGCAGGTCAACATCATGCTGCACATGCAGAGGCATTAGGGATGAAAAAACATGAAACCAAACGAGAAGACGAAGCAGGTGCAATAAAGGGAGGAGTAAAAAGGATCATTCAAAATATGACATGAATAATTCAGCTTGTTTAACATTCCCAAAACAGGACTTGAAAAAAAAAAAAAAAATCTGACAAAGACACATAGCCTATCCCGTAATCAGATCATCTTGTTTCCTCTTGAATTGTCACAGTAAAAATCAAAACAAAACACGTGGAAACTATTTGTCTTGACATCACAGCTCCTTTGTGTTGTACTGTGTCTGCCTCACTACATGTCTGTAATGTATTATTGTGGATGTTTGCCTGCCAAGCATAACAAGTCCAGATACGCCGCTCTCTGTGTGTGTTTGTATGTGTGTGTGTGTGTGTGTGTGTGTGTGTGTGTGTGTGGGTGTGGGTGGGTGGAGGTGTGTGTGGGTGTGTGTTTGCGTGACATCTCCTCAGGTGAGGTGCACCCTGCAACAAGATGCCGTGCGGGGGGGGCGTAGCCCTGAAATTACTTTGATCGTGCGACGTGTTGTTGTGGAGTAAAAACATGTCAACTCTCTTGGTTATTCGTCAGAATGTAATCTATGAACTTATCTAAAGGGCGTGGCCTCATTTCAAAAGGTAAGGAAAATAGATTTGATATCGCACTCTAATCTCACACTGACCAATACGTTCTGTCATTAATATATATTAAAATATATATATATATATATTTTTTTATTGTAGGGTTTGTTTGTTTTTATTTATTCATTTATTTTGTTACTATTTATTTTAACATTGTTAAAATAGCCCAGGGGGTTAATCCCACTTGCAAACCCACTATGTAACACTAGAGGGTGACACTTGGGATGAGGGATGAGGTTAATTGATGATACAGCAGTTCTCTCGGCTTGCACAGTCAAGTGTTGATACTCTCACAAACCATTTAGGGCATGAGGAGATGCAAAGGTGGAAACTGGGTGACTGTCTCATTAGTGGACAGCCTGTTCTCACTCCTGAGCCACAGGCACTCAGATACACACTGATATTTTGACCATTTGCATAACTCAAAAAGCTCTGAATCAGGAAAGCATTATGGCTGACTAACTTAGTATAACACACTGTAGAACCGCTTCATGAAACAAGTGCTGGTATCTTCAAGTGGAGGGAATTGGAACTATATCAAAGGAAAACCAGTCTCTAGTGTTACTGGCTGAACTGCAGCAGAGGAAAGTACAAGAAATTCATCAGTCTCCAAGAGTTATTCTGGGAGGGGAGTATGAAAAGCAGCTCCCAAAGCCCAGCCCTCGATCAATTATTGGATGTTCTACGTATTATCTGCATAAATATCAAGAGGATCAATTATCGTCCCGCCAAAAAGCCGCAGCCCATCTTTCCAAAGATCCGAGCGCAGATTAACATCATTAACATGAGCTCGCAAAGAGAAAGGATGGATGAAAAGGGAGACAGAAGAGCGGGATGAGTCACTAATAATCGTCTGTGAAACTGGAGCTCGTTTTTCAACTAGTCTTTTTCAGCAGCTGCCCCCGTTGAATGCGCCTGTTTGAATTCAGAAACATCTGAATCTCTCTTGGCGGGGAAAGAGGATCACTGTTTGGGAGGCTGTAAAAATGAAATGACTGCGATTTCCGTGTGGCTAATAGCAACAAGTGTTCTTGAATAATGAATGAATGCCGGTTCCCCTTCCCTAGCTTTTTCCCTGGTTTATTTCCCACCTCACATTTCATGGGCGTGTGCATGGGAGAGCCATCACATTTGTCTCTATTGCAAAGCCCGCAGCAAGGATAAATGAGTTTAAATGATAGAGTATTTGCATCACTGAGCAAGATTTTGGATGAATGAGCCACAGCTCATGATGAAATCCTACTTCGGGGGCTATAATTCTAATCGCACGTGAGGCCCGTGCACGCCACTCATTTCCGGCACGAGCCGCCGTATTTAGATTTGCATGCAAATAAAATAAGCATGGGGATCTTCAGTGGGTTTTATCATGTCACAGGAGTTAAATATAAGTGAGAAGGAAAACTTGCTGGGAGCCGTGTTTATTTATACATCCTTGATTTCATCTTATTTTCAATGAGTCTACAGCTGTAACATTTACAAGAGGCCGCATCATGGATAATTCACGGCTGCACATGCGGAATGGAAATGGCTCTAATTGAATGCATTACGACTTTGGGTGTCACTCTCACTATCCAGAATACAGAGGACACGTAATGCAAACACACATGCAATTTTTATACATCAGGAAGCAGAGCAATGGCATTTCTTGCATGTTTGTTAGAGAGCTTGTTTGGGTGGCATGGGGTAAACAAGAGCATTCATTTCACCTCCTGCCTCCTGCAAAACATCCCCAGTGTGGCCATAACCATGTTTACCTAAACATGCACTTTGCATTAGTTCCTCTGCACCAGTAATGTATTCATGACAGGGACCCATGTCCAGCTATATAGGACATTTTCATGATTTAAGTTTCAGTTATTCTAGATACAAGCTGCACCAGAATGATTGCTCTTGTTGATTACTGTGAATAGTACCGACTGGCAGGGAAGTGGAGGAAAGGTTGTGTTGAGGGGAATCACTCAAATAATCAAGTGGGCAGTGTTCTGCCATAGTGGCAGCAACACTCTGCAACACCACAAATGTATACAATCACCATGAAATGCAGGAGGCTCTTAAAGGCCACGGAAAGAGAAGGGGAAACTCACCCTATGGTCAAAAGCACCGACACGTGTGACATCAAATTTACCTCGGCAACCGTAACAAAGGTTATTTTCTATGTGAGTCAGTGTGTCTCAGTCTAACCAGGACTAGCAAGGAAGACCGAGCACCACTCAGGTTCAAATCAGGGAGGCCGTTCCTCCAAAGCATACCAGGTGACGCCATCATTGCCCACATCTAAGCACACCAGCAAGACCGCAGAGTCCCCTTCAGAGCCACAAGCAGAATCTCCTGTGTAGCATTCTTAGTCTGGCACCTCCCCCTGGACCGCTTTACCTTGGGAGACCCTTCCAGAAGCACATTGGCTCCCGACAACACAGCTCCCAGGTTCACAGGGGCACACATAAACCATAAACCACAATACAGTAATGGTCTCTCAAAGGATACTTAAGATTAATGATGGGTGGACGGATGCATATGAGAGTATGCAAGTCGGTGCAGGTACAAAGTAAACTGATTGTTTTTAATGTGGTTCCAGTGGGACTTTTCCTATTTGTTTGATCTCCTTTTGTAAGTAAACGAGACCATTAACTTTTGAGATTGAATATAATTAACTAGCGAGAAGTGAAATCTTAACTTTAAGTAAATTATGAAAAAAAAATACCTCAAATGTTGTCTAACAATATTAATCTATTTACCTTTCCACTATCCATCTTCCCTCCTGGAGGAAACCCTCAGGTATATTGTAAGGGGTCTGGCATCCAGGTCCACTTAGAATTAAGATAATAAACTCCTGGCGCAGACTGAGTGAACTGCGGAGCTCTTTTAACTTTTAATGGTGCGTTTTGGGGTCACCGCGCACCGTCGGCACAGGCAAAGTGTGTCACAAGTCGGTCCCCGGGAGTCAGGGGCCGGGTCATCCCGCAGGATTTGATATTCCATTAGGACTATTATTTCAAAAGTAGATTAATCCCTGTCATTTAACGCTTGGCTGATGTCCATTTGAAGTCATTATGAAGAAGCACTGACATTGTTTCATAAATTATTCACGACATTATCTGGGCCCCTCCATGCTCAGTGAGCAGGGCCTGCAGGCTGGATCACCTGTCACTCTGAGGGGTGGGGACTCGGCCGTGGATGAAATGAATGTATTTTTTTTTTGTTTTCAACACGCAACACAGGTGCAATTTCACCGGGAGTTTGTCAGTGTTGCTGATGATTACGGCTCGGTGCGTCGCTTCGGCTCTTTATGTTTATTGTTGCATCCTTATAATAAGCAAAGCAACATTCGCCAGACTTCAAACAGGCGCGCCGCCATTCAAATTATTTTTATCTACCTCGCTGTATTTGTCGACCGCTGCTCAATATGTTCTTTTGCTGGATACATCTGTGGCATTAGCTTGAATACACCACATTTGATCTATTATTATCTGTGTCTATTCCCCGCCGTTACAATAACTCAGTTTCCCCCACAGGGATGATTAAAGTTTCATCTCATCTAAATCGGGAGGTGGATTTTCTTTAAAGCACAAAACATTCAAAAAATACGGCTGAAACGAAGCCTGCATTCTGAGGAATGAGTTGATTCAATGGTTCATATGCATGTGCATTGAGATTGTATATGTCACATCACATGTAAACACTACGAATACAGAATGTTTACTGTAACACCACATTTCGTTCTTTGTCTTCGTATCAATTATTCATTGTCAGCTCTTTAGAAGTTGGCTGTGATTCTGCAGAGCCAAGTTTTCCATTACTGTTGTTCCTCTAATCTGCTGATATTTAGGATTTTTCTGAGCAAATCTCATTAAACACGCGCAAAACCAACGGATCCTACTCACAAATACGGCCCGTGGAGCCAAAGCCTCAGCGTCAATGTTTCCATAAACTATTAGAGACGCATCAGCGGACAGTCGCACCAGGTGTCACAAACATGGGGACACTGTAGCTTATTGTGACACAACACATACAACCGTAACTGAAACCAGGTCCCGGCAATTGTGCTGTTTATTCCCCAAAAAATACAATGTCCATCTATTTGCTTAAAAAGGCAGATTAGCTGCCTGTGTTTGGGTGAACACATTTTTCCCAGCGATTACAAGCTGCACATGTTTCCGTACAAACATCTGGATAACTGGTGCCATATGATTATGAAACTTGGACACACTGTTATTGACACAAACATATGCCAGTTCAGCACATACCAAGCATGAGAGGCAATTTCCTTTTAGAGTATAGTGTGCAAGGTTAACCACACGGGTTCTCATGTAGTTTTATGACAGTGACAAGTGGAGCAGACCTGATGGAATCAAAAAGCACAGGGGAATAATTGTTGTGGGTTTGCAGTTAGTAATAATATTGGCATTTTTTTGCCATTTCTCAAATGTAATCAATATTTATTCAAATCAGATTATTTCAATCAAATTCTATTCACTATTCAAAGTATCTATCAAAGCGTATTTGTTTATTTTCTACTACTACTATTACCATAACATTCCTCTGCTTTGACAAATATTTCTTTAATATTGTATAAGAAATTAAATGAAACACTTAAATCAAAGGAATTAAAATCAATCAAAAGAAGTTTTTTTTTTTGCAATTTCTTTAAGAATTAATTAATTATTATATTGGATAATTATCTGAGTCATTTAAACCCATTGTATGATACTTTACTACTGATATTGATACTGCTAAATCCCTCTGCTTTGACTAATTTGTCATTAATATTTAATGTTTTAAAATAAACAGGTTTTTTTACTTTTTTTATTTCACTTTCCTGTGTTGTTTAAAACACATTTTCATTCCACGTTTTCCTTGTAATATATTTGAAAGAATGATAGATTTTTTTTTTTTTTTTTTTAAGCAACTGTAACTGATTTGTATGTACTTCAAGCACAGCTGTGTTACCTCTAACATGACCGCACGACATTTTCATTTCCTGCCTCTGTGTGTTTGTCTTTGCATGCTCTCGTCGTTGCCTGTGGCTCTATTTCACAACAGCTTATCCCTCATGTCGGGAGCCAAACAGTGGAGGTGATTACAGCGTCTGATCGGGGCATCCGACCCCAGCTAGTGGGTGCGTTTCCGGCTGCTGTGACTGAGAAACGACACGGGTCAGAGGATTTCTCACCCCATGCGGCCCGGCCTGGAGATTCCTCGGAATCCCCTCACAGGACACTGAAGGCTCCACCACCTCTTCTGCCCCCGCAACCTGGATCAGCAGCCAGAAATGGATGGACTCTTGCCAAAGCGCCACAAACAGTGTTATTACTACTGTGTGCGTGTTTGTGTGTGTGTGTGTATGTTGGCATGATGTTTTACCCACATACTCAGGCAGGCACAGTGACACCTCTGTGTAATCCGAGGCTGAATCTGCCTGGGGTTTCTTAATGTCAAGACAAAAACAAATTCCACAGTGCACGGTAAAAAGCCTTTGTCGGCAGAAACGTTTGATGCTCCTTTCGCATTTGTCAGCTTTGTGATGAGTTTTTTCTGCTTTTTCTGTTTTTGATTGGCATGTCTCTTTATTTCCCCCCTTCAACCTTTTAATCCACAGCACACATACAGCAACAACAACCTATCTGAGACTTTCATCTTCCTCCCGTACTCTTCTCATAACAAAGCATTTCCATGTTAAATCATTAAATACATTTTATCCTCCCCTCATAAACCTTCTCAGGGTCCCAACAATAATTAGCGCTGTAATAACATCCTGGTTTGGTGAATATCGATGCTGCCCATAGTAACCGTTCCTCACCGCACCAATTATCTCAAGGCTGGCTGTAATACGTTCGCCGAGGGATTCGTGAGAGTATGTGTAAGATACTATCTTGCTAATTGATCCTTGAGTAAATATCGTCCCTGAAAGATCCTGACATTGAAACAACAACCCGGATGAAACCATCCAAGTTCGGGCCACTTACGACAATGAATGTGCAACACTGACATCAGCATTACCCAAATGGTGCTTTTATTTCCTGCCCTCTGACGAATATCAAAGATCACACTCTTCCAGCTGCCTTTAATTCGAATGGGAAATAAGTGGCTCTGTAACTCTCCACCATGCTTACGTGCTTATTGCAGGTTATGTTTATCGGTTTTCCAATGACTCCCATTGCGTTTTAATGAGTGTTGCAAATTGTTACATTTACTATGCAAGTCACCACTTTTCGTATCTGATCCAAGGTGGTCGGAGAGATTTCTAGAAAATAACAGAGGAGGTTGTTGTTCATTGGGGGCCATGAGCTCAAGACGATTTTTTACCAGACTGCACCAAACCCGACCTGACCTCCAGTGAACCAGATGAGAAGTGATGATTCCCAGCTGAGACACTGAGGTCATAATAATCACACATACACTCGAGTCGGGGTAACACAAACAATGCATAAGATAGAACTCATGCGGAACGAGAGCTGGTTTCCTTAGATGTACGAGAAGTGGCATCTGGCATGGTGTAAATCTCCACTGACTGGGCCTTTCGTCTTTACATGTGGCCTGAAATCGTCCCCCTCAACACGTCAGGGATGATGCATGTCCGACATATGGATCCAGCATGCGTGTGATAAAACGTGTGGTTATTATAAAAAAACATTGATTTGGAGCATATTCAAACAAAAGTTTCTTTTTGAACGTGTCAGAAATGTCCCTGGAAAGACAGACTGAGTGTGGTTCAGTGTGCGCTCACTTCAAAACAAAACACCTCCACTGGTAACGCAACAAAACAACCACTTGTCGCACACTTCCCAGTCCCGCCCTCCTGTTTATTTCATCTGTCATCTCTCATAAACTCAGCTGGAGATTTCTAACCCTTCCTCGTTTGCGTGATGCCTGTTTGTGCCGTGGCTAATGGATCCCGATGAGGCATTTAGAATAATGACGGACTATGCAGCCAGCGTGACTCGCTGCAAGATGACTTCCTCTGTCTACCTGAGGCGCCAGGGAGGAAAGAAAGAGATCATTTTTAAAATACGCAATGAGGATGCAGCAGGTTGTCACCTTGCATTACCCTGTGTGACATTATCCAATATAATAACGTCATTGGCTTCCACTTCCTCCTCCTTCACTTCCTCTAAAGGACGATGAGGAGATTAAGATGCCTTGGACTATATATATATATATATATATATATATATATATATATATATATATACACTTTTTTTTAAGTGTGCTTTATATGTTTTTTTGTTCAATTCAAGTATATAAATGGAGGAAAGTTATCATTTACATAATATTAATATTATTATCAATAATCATAATAATAACAATAACAATCAGTAATACAATAATTATCTGTGCCAATATGTATATGCATATATATATATATACCGTATTGTGTACCACTCAACATGGAAATAATCAGCCATGTGAAAACAATCATCTAAACCAATATAAAGTTCCTAACCACAACCCCCAACCCTTTAAAAACACAAACACTATACAATACTTTATGTCACGTATCTATCTCTCACATATACTTTCATCTTCTTTTACCCCTATAATCCATTATAATTTCACACCAACCTCGAGCTCATTGCATACATTTTTCATGAACACGACCTTGATTATGAATTCTCCCAAGTTCCCAGCCACAGGAAGATTCTTCAAATACCACATTGCCAATAAACGCAGCGGAGCCGAACTAAGTAACTCGGCGCTGTGCTCCATCATCGTCGTTAGTGAGGACGAAAAAAAGTGGAACTTTCTTGGAGTAAAACAAAAAAAACAACAAACTCATTTGCATCTAAATTTGAACTAACCGTTTCCTGGCATGTTCAAATCCTTTTTTGTTGTTATTTTTAGGCGCCTCTTCCATCCGCTTTATCGGGTCATCTCAATCCCCTCTCTCCTCATCCCTCCTCTTCCTCTCTCCCCCATTATTTTCTGCCTGTGCATATGGGAGTGATACTGCAGCGTGTGTTTCGAGTCATTCCGTCTGGCCTCCTTCTCGGGCCTGGCTCCAAAGCCGCCATATTTACTGTTTGAATTAAGGCTGACCCACAATCAGCTGCCAGGGAGGGAGTCTGTGCCAACATGGAGCTGCTTCAGTTGTCTTAAACCGCTTCTATTTGTGTATATGGGGACAGAAGTGAGGGGTTTTTGGAGAGCACATCTTCTATTAATAACAACGTGAAGAGTATCATGGCGCGAACCTGCTTTAGGTGAAGCTCTCTCTAAGTTATGACCTTGAGATAGGGACAGCTGCGTTGTATTTGCTCGCACACCGGGGGGATGATTGGAAAGACATGGACCGAACCAAAACATTTGAGTATGTGTCACATTATGGTTCTAAAAGAGGATTTTATAAGTACTCATAAATATAACAACTACTTATAAATACTCGTATACAGTATGTCATCTACTCCATTTAAGGGGATATTTGGATTATATTGTTAAATCTCTCGGCCATATCTGGGGTTCGTTTTTGGCTTCAATTTTAGACCTGTCATTCATTTATTTATTCATCTATAATTTTTTTTACATTTCATGTACAGTAAAAGCACATTGCCCCAATTGGCTGATCTCTGAAAGGGGCTTGAACACTGTATAAAAGGTACACATACCGGACTAAATGCAAAGATGGCATGTCATGGTTCTCGTTACCATTGGAGATGCCTGCTTCTGCGCACATGATAGCCAAGGCTGAGGCAACTAAACACCCCCACTTAATGAGCCTACGCATCCACCTCCGTCTGCATCTGATGATATGAATGACACTACAAACCCTACAACGCAGCTACCTCCGCTGACTATTTGAAAAGCAAATATCTCGAACTATCCATACAAGCTGATCCCATTATTGCAGTTTCAATGGTGTATTTCCCTCTTTCTTTCCTTCTCTTTTTCTCCCCCGTTCCTTTGTGTTCAAGGACTCTTCTCCTATCCTTTCATTTCCGCACATTAGCCGAGCAGGAGCCCGTCGGTGTCACCCAGGCGGTGTTTACGTTACTTCAGCACCATGTTGGACTCATTATTGATTTTCTTGAAGTGGCACGCCTCCATCTTGGATGCCGGAATCCTTTTGTGTGTCCTCCCCTCCTCCCCTCGATCCGCCTCCCGCTCAGACAAGCGTTTTCAGAGCTTCGGTTTTCATTCGAAAGCATTTTACGATTATATATTTATATTCCCAGAGTGGAGTTTGAAGTCAACCTCCTTCCCTATTAGAGAGGGTAACCTTCTTCTCGCAACTGAGCCTCTTCCCCCAATTACAGTGACTACGGCTGATGAAATGGCTGTGCAACATGGCGACTTGTCATTTGGCCAATTATTCTTAATGAAGCAGCACAGGGAGAGGGATAACTGTGCTGTGCCATGCTGCGTTTGTAATACCTGCACAGGGACTACAGCCTAAGTGTTTCAGATTTGACTAACCCATAATCTTACGTCAAACTCTAACAGCCGCTAAAAACAGACCACAACGCAAATTCACAATTTTGTGCAACATCACTCCGAATCGTGAATAGTCGGTGTTCAATTTGAGCTTCCACCCGTCAGCGCCTCTTCCCTCGTCAACACGCTCATTTATGCAGTCGGACACGTTCGCAGCGGGGAGCCGCAGTCGCTATCTCGCATTTCTGGCCACTGGAGCATTTAGCAGCAAAGTGTCTTCCTTGGAGAAATTCATCATCACTTGATCTTGAGCGAATGGGAACAGGGGAGAGCTGCTTATTCGGTACTCCAGGCTTCGCACGCACACACTGTATACGTCGGAATCTGAGCCCTATCTTTGCATGGATTGCATTTATCATGTGACGTCTGCCTGTTCCATTAGCTCTAGAAGCTTTGAGCAAGTTTATTCATACTCTCATGATAACAGTTCTATTGGATTACTTAAGGTACAGCGTGTACGATTCTGGTCAATTCTGTAACTTCCAAATTATTATTATTTTTATTACATTCAGGCATTTTCATCAATTTATAACCAGGTAAATGTTTTATGATTATTTTTCCCATTACCCTTAAATGAGCTCATTACTGTACAGGACCGTACAGGACACAAGAGGAAGTAGGCAAAAGGCGTAGTCACGGGAACAATCCAGGTTGGGTAATCAGATAATACATTCGCGTTCAGGTTCAGATAAGGAACGGAACTGGCAAAGTGTTGATAACAAGCGCAAGCACTGCGACAGAGACCGTGAGAAACCTCGACGTTATGACAGAGACAGGGAGAGACAGGAGGGCCGATACACACAGACAATCAAAAGGGAACAGGGATCATGTGAGGATGCGGACACAGGTGACCCGAATCAGGAGTAATCAGGTCAGGGACACGAGAGGAAGTAGATGTGACAGAAACACGGAGGGGTCAGGGCTTCACAATAAAACAGGAAACGGGACACACGGGGTTAACAAAATAAGGGAACATCACAGAGGAGGTGCGTCCTCACCATGAAGGCCGCTATGTTTTTATAGTAGTAATAGTGGGCGTACTAAACATCTTTTGAGTTTTAATGACCACTGAAGTCTACCATAGGTTCTCCTGCATGTTTAGAAGGGTGAGGGTGAGATGATGTATGCAACATTGACTTCACCTCTAGATGTCACCAAGTCTTACACATTGCACCTTTCAATCTTTTGAATAGAAACTACAGGTTCAAGTTATTATCAGCTACTTCACCTCTAATGCATCAAAATTATAATTACCGTTACAAAATGGGTGTGCAAGCTTCCAGTACACAGAGGAAACACTTGTTCAGAACGCACAAAAACAAGCTTATGAAATCTAAAGAAAACTCAATACAGAAAGGTGGGAAATCCAGTTTACGGCAGGTTTCATCAGATAAGATCCTCTCAGAAAGGTTCAGACAATAACTGAACTGGAGGATAAAAATACATTTTCCTGATCACTAAAAGATCAAAGGAGCCGAGGCCTTTCAATATTCCAGTGCTGAATATGCAGTGAGGTATTCAGGAAGGAAGCTCAGGCTTTTGTTGCAAGAATAGTGTCATATTGGAAGAAGAAGGGGAAAAATAGATTCCAGGGACTTGATATTTTACGTGCACATGAGCCTCTCCAGCTAAAAGAAATCTCCCCTGCTTCTGCAAATCACGTCTGACTTTCACAAGTTCCTGCAACCACATAGTGTTTTGACGGTTGTAGTTTTTTCTTCTCTGTTGTTTGGAGATCTGTCAGCCTGGCAATGACAGTCTTCACCTCCGCTTTGTTTCTGCCAGAGCACAGGCTACAGATCACTGTGCTGAAACTTCTGAATCTTTTAGCCCATGTTGAAGGTTTGTAGGGGGAAAATAAACACAAAAATCATATTGGAGGATCAGACCGTTCCACTTCTTTTGACATATCAGGGATATAAAAGTACGATTCATGGGTAATTAATTTACTTCCGCTTCAAGAGAAGTTTGGCCTCCTTTAATAGTCTCATTGTGCTGACAATACATGGCTGATATCATAGACTGCTTTACTAACAAATCATTAGTCAGTCTCAGCTGTCAATCATGATTTTAAATGAGTCATATTATAGCACATTTCACAAATTAGGTGATTGCTGCTATACATGTCATAACGCCAATATAACCATATAATCCATTGCCTTTCACGTACAATGAGGAACTGGAGGGTGGATATCAAAGCTGGGTTATTAGGGATGATATTTGGCTATAGTTTTGTTCATATTGACTTATTTAATACATTTCCACATGCCTGTGATTTAGGAAAAGGCATCAAACTATGCACTTTTAGACTGAAATTGCTGCAAGAGCTGCAATCTAACGGGAGTAGATGATCTGTTATTGTTTCACACAGTAGATTTGTCTGGACATAACCATTGAGATACATTGTTATGGGTTGCAAAAGGGCCTAATTAAGAGGAATCGTTTGCAGAAACACAACTTTCCTCGCAACTCGCTCACTGAACCATCGGCCAACTCTTCTGTCTGACCCGAAGGTGAGAGAAAGAGGGAGGTCGAGAAGGTCGGGCAGACAAAACATGAGTTCACGGAAGAGGTGTGCACAGTTTAGAAAACAGCACTGACCTAATAAGGGCAAGAAGATATGACCGAGGGGCAGGCGGTGGTGGGCGGATGATGAGGCGGATCGGGTACGCGGGTCCATGCGGAAATCAGGTGATGCAAGTAGGTGGAAAATCGCTGAGGACTGAGATGAGATGATTAACTGCAGCGTGAAAAAGTTAAGAAGCGGACTTGATCGCCTGGAGTCATCCTAGGTGTTTCTTCCATGACCTTTCCAATTAAGATTCTGCTGACCTTTACATCCCAGCCCTGCTCTGACACCCCCAAGCCCGCCACCATTACTTTTTAAAACGGAGGTGCAGTAAGTTTAATTCTAAGTGGGGGTGGATTTTTAATTTAATTCAGGATGGATCCATGAAGTGTTAAATAATGTGCGGCGGTATTAAGGGGCCAATAACCGGTTTCTCTAGGTGGAAGCCCTCGTCAGCTAATGGATAGCCTCGTTCACGTATAACGCGGCGCCGCCTCGTGTTTCCTGGCGGCTGGAGAGTGCATATCGCTCCGTTCCTCACAACTCTGGCGATAACGTGAGGTGAATCACAGCCGTTCCTTATCTTAAACCAGCCGCCTCTCTTGACTGACAGGCATAATGCATACAAATTACACCGCAGCACCATACCAGGAATAAGAAGAGAGGAGAAGCTAAAGAGAGCTTAAGTTATTCTAAATTGCGATGCGTGTTTGTTTGCCGATTCAACATGAAATGAGATATGGCGGCGCCAAAGGCCACACACCTTTAAACGCAAGAGAGAGCCGGCCTTGGGAGCTGCTTTCATTCCATTCATGTGCTATGCAGGATACGGTGTAACAGCAGCAGAGTTAATGTGTGAACTCCCATTGAGAAGACTCTTAATTAGGATGTCAAATGGAAGAGGTCGGTCCAATGGTTGAATAGAGGAAGTCTATTATTTCAAGGCTGTATGCGATTGTGCCCCGAGAACACTTTCTGCTGGAAATCTGAAAAGCCTTTTCACTCCTGTTGTTGGCACCATTAAAAAAATGTCCCATTTATTCCTCTCACTTCGGTAAAAAACTGAAGTCTCCAACTGAGATCATCCCACGCCAAAGACACACACATGTGCGCACGTTAATGTGCCGCACCAACAACACCCACGGAACGACACAAGCAGACGTGCAAATCCAAACAGATGCACAAGCTCGCCCACGCGGCCACGGACACATGAGCGCGCCCACTCTTCACTTTGCGTGCAAGGCGCGTGGAAAACAATCAAAGGGAAACAGTGGGCACGGCTCATCTCCTTGGTGGGTTTCTTTGAATTTGGAGAAGGCAAAGCGGACAATCATCATGCGGGCAAATACAGGTATATATAATTACTTCATTTCTTCGTTTTCCACCCCACCCAAATGGATCTTAGGAGACTTTAAGACTTTGTTGTTGAGGAGTTTTAATAACACGGGCATGTGAAGTAGACAGAGCAGAGCCTCAGAATCTCAGGTTTTGGATGAGGAGGAAACGAGATAAAGAAAGGGAAGGAAGGTGGTGGCGATGCTGGATGCTTTCCATTCTATTGATCTCTTTTGTAGCTGTGTTTATCTCTCAGGTGCACACTGATATTTACTCGAGTGTACATATACTACAAACACACATATAGTACCCGGAAGGACCAGAGTTCAGAGGCTCAGTATAGGTTTTTGTCGTGAAGTCCACTAGCAAAACAAGTTTATACCCTGAGAGGTTATTATAGATTATAGAGGATGAAGTTCCGGGATTAAAGCCTAAATCAAACCAGGATATAGCATCCGCAGCTGCTGTTGGACAATGGATATCAACTACAAACAGGTAATACAACAGGAGCATGACTGCAAAACATAATACACCTCTTACTGTCCATCATGCTGTCTGGAACCTCATGTTTGGCATTATGGCCAGTACCATGTTAGAGTTTCGGAAGCAGAAGAGCAGGGGTGGAGCCTGACTGTGAGCTACAGGACATTGTTTGAAAAAGCTGTCGATCATCCAATACATTCTTTGTTATGCTATTCCCTTTTTGAGTTGAGATAAATCGATTGAAAAGCATGGTCATTGTCACATAGGCTGTATAGATGCCCTCTACTGGACATTCAAGGCACTTGTCCAAAAGTTTCACTTAACTTTCAATTTCCAGTGTACTTCTCTTCCTGTCAACTCTTAGCACATACAAACACAACCAAAACCACACTTGATGACACTGTTCTAGAGTACACCTGTATATCATGGCATGCAGGTCACATGACTATCAGTGGACATTATGGACACTTACAAAACCTATTATGTTACCCCTGGTGTAATTAGTGTAATTAATTGATGTCTAAATTATATAGCATTCATACATAAATAGATAAAATACAAATAAAAAAAGTCATAATAAATGTTTGGGCCATTTTGTTTAACATATTTGTGCTTGTATATGTTTTTATCTTTGCTTCCTTTGAAGCTATTGCCAATGTTGACATTAATCTTCCTTCAACATATTAGGGTGACTAAGGGACTCGTTAGCAGTAAACAGCTCTGACTTGCAAGCTGAATATTTTAATATTCCAGACAGACGTGCAGGGCTTTATGAAGCACTGCTTTACTTTAACACACGTTAAACACACTGAAACGCTTGGAAGTGTGTGTGTGTGTGTGTGTGTGTGTGTGTGTGTGTGTGTTTCTGTGCAAGCGTGATGTGTGTGTAAGGCCACTGTCTGGAAGGGACAAAAACACAACTGCACTCCGGCTGATGGAGTCGTTACTTCCATAAATCATGAGCGCATCGCGCAAAATCAGGTTTGGTCCAAGTGGCTGAGAATACAACGCACTACACTGAGTCTCTATGTGAGTGTGTGTCTGTGTCTGTTTGTCTCCAGACTGAATTCTTAATCTTTCTATTTGCCGTTTCATCTGTTGTTGTCGGGGAATATTATTATTCCTGGCGTTCCTTGATGCCAGATAGAATAATATCATTCTTCAGAGTCGGATACCTCTGTTGAGAGACAGTATAGCAGATGATTAACTCTGGAAATGAACTCAGAGATTTGTTAAACTATGAAACAAAACATAAACAAATGTGTGCAATGGCGAGGAGGTTGATGGAGTACTCCCTGCATCACCTTCATCCGGTGTTTCCCCTTGACTTCTGTAGAGAGCGACATCGTCCCTTTTCTTTCATAGGTAAAGAAAGAAATGACGTATGTTTTCTGAGTGATTTGGACCATGAATCACTAATTAATGAGTCACATCTGGTGGCAGCGGTTGCC
>JAFBJT010106660.1:0-10999 GCA_016785325.1 Chascanopsetta lugubris
GGGGGGGGGGGGGGGGGGGGGGGGGGGGGGGGGGGGGGGGACAATACAAGAGGTTCCACTCCGTTCAGCTTCAATAAGAAAGCACCCCCCGCCCCCCAACCACCACCCCTTTCCTCACACACACACACACACTCGTCCCCTTGCTGACGGAAGGGGCGGAGTCAAGTGCAGTGAGGCAATGTGGAGTCAGAGGGATTAAACAAAAAGGGGGAAGTTGATGGTGCTATAGTGCCTTAATCTGTAATGTTTTTTGTAATCTATAGTAATATTAAAATGTAAATAAGTGATTGAATAAACAGATAGATTTATAAATAAATGATGCCAACATTTTTTATTTGCTGGTTTTCTTCTATCTGTCAGCATTACAGGGCATCATCGCCACCTACTGTCAAGGAGTGTGAATAGATGATGTAATCGGATGTATTAAAAAGTCTCCTTCAAATTAAAAGCGCATTTTTGTCCCCCAACTTTTTTTTCCCCCAGTCAAAGGCCCGCAACCCACTGAAAATGTGTTTGCGACCCACTTTTGGGTCGCGACCCACCAGTTGAAAATCACTGCTCCAGACTTGTTAGAATTCCAAATACACACCATGATAATAAAAACTGCTGACACCTACATGTTGGCAGGTTTTATAAGAGCTTAGACTGCATTTCCCCCATTCAACTTTACATTCCAGAGAATCTCCAGGGTTCGGAACATGTCTGACAGCAGCTGCTCTGTATCTCTGAAACCTGCTTCGTTAAATTGCTAAGGACTAATCCACATTTCTCAGTCATAATTGTCCCAGTTGAAGTTTGACATTTTCGGGATTGTACTACATCCTTTTACAGAGGAAAGTCCCAGTAATGACACGGTGGCTGTGTTGGCTATTTACTCTGGTCTCAGTTTCTGAGGTAATGTAATTTGTCTGTGTGTGTTAAAGCCCTCAGACTTGGAGGCAGATGCCCGCTCTCATTACACAAACCAATATTTGAACGCAGGAGGAAAATAAAGGATCCAGCGTCGGTGGCGGCGGCGGCGGGTCCGACATGACAACAGGCCAAGGTAGAATGTAAAAATAATCCGGCATAAAATAATTCCATCCCAAATGGTCTTTTAAAGACACGTTACGGGCGGTAATCGTGAATGTGAGCGACGTCAGCCGACCTCAGCCTCAAGTGGGACGTCCAGCGTTACTTAGTGGTGTAAGAATTACAGCGGGCGGCCGGAAACATGGAGTTACGTTTTTCATCTGACCTGAATATTAACATTCTTCCACAAAGAGTCTGTGCCGGAGATTTATCTCTGCTGTCACGGAAAAACCCAGACACAGTATCTGCAAAGTGTTTTTGTAGTTTGGGAGAAATGACGGAAAGTATCTCTGATATTGTGTTTTTATGCCGTCGCAGCAGAAAACAGGAATATTCCAAAGATTGTCAGTGAGTGACGAAACCAGAGATTCACTACTGTCTGTGGTTCTCACCTGACGATGTTTGAAATCGTTGACAGCACTGATTCATGTCTCCGCACACACACACACGCTCTCCTGTTGACCCTCGCGACCACAGTCCGCTTCTGCGGCTTGGACGATAACGTATGAAATTCCACGGAGCTGTGAAAATCTCTTGGCTCACTATTTTGCCCCCCTCGGTGAGACAGCCATTCTAATCTCTCATGGAACGTTATTTTGCCGGATCGTGTTTTATGCACAGGAACGTCAGAAACTACGTTCGTTGTGAAGCTGGAGTCGGTAGGTGTTAGCGTAGCTTAGCATAACGGCTACATCCACATCAGTTTCCTTTGGGGAAAAAATGCCTTTTCAGAGTCAACAAGTGTCTGTCCACGTCTGTCTTGGCTCCTTATCAATTTTAATCCACATTTGTCAAAGAGTTTGGCAAACAACCACTCTAGTAGTGAGGCGCACCCTGCTGGACATTGGAACCAGTGCAATGGCTTTTATCTGCTTGCCCACACTAAAAACAACCTTGAAGTTTCCAAGCTGTGCGACCAGCTGCATTTCCAAAGTTCTCTAGGATCGTGTCCCCAAAACCCAAACATCGTGTGGATGCCAAACACAGCTGCTGCACAGTTTATTCATGCTCAAACATAATCTATGTTTGTCTATGTAAGTTTTGAATTCATCACTGTTGCTGTCGTCCACACGACTCTGGAGTTTCAGATTCAGACTATAGCTCAATAGACAAGAGTCGGACTCAAAGACGTCCAGTGTGAATTCCTAAAACATGTTAGCAAGCTTTAAAAGTCACATTAGAAGTTGGATATGGGCAAACTGAAATAGTATGGTTACTTAGGATATTATGTGCAAAGTGGCGACTTAGTTTTATTATTGAGTTATAGATTATCTCTGTGCCTGAAAGAGAAAATGTGAGAGCTTTGAAAACTTTGGGACTGTTTTGTTGGACAGAAATTTGAAAATGTAACCGTAAATTGTATTTACTTCCTGATTGTTTTTTATTAGTCATGACTTCCAATGGTGGATGTGAAGTTCTGTCAAATTCAATTTGTTTGGGATGTAAAGAGGAATTCAAAAAGCAAGATAAAACCTGCTCCAGGATCAAATTTCCAACTTGAAAAAAAAGTGGACTCAAAAGACAAAACTGGAAATTAAAGTTAAATTCGTCCACTGCCAGAACTTCAACCACAATCAGAGACAATCTGCTGGTTCAATCTGAGGTTGCAGATCCTGAAATTGCTCAATCTCAGAGAGAAGTGTGGTTTTGTTTGTGGCGTCCGGTTCAAAATGTCAAAGGTTTTTCATTTCAGAGCAGCTCCGATATCGAGCTGCAGCGCGGGGCCAAACATTGGTCAGGGACATTTGTAATTTTGGTCATATCATCCTCTGTTTGTGTGAATATTTATATCTCAGTGGGGACCATTTGGAAGGGTAAATGTTGGAGTTAGGTGTTTAGTTGGGATGAAGGAATGAACTATGTCAATGAGGGGCTTCATGAGGATTGAAGTACACTTTTGTATATGTGTGTGTGTGTGTGTGTGTTTTCTATATGTCTTTGTGGGGACCACTCCGGCCATACATACCTACAGAATGGGGACATGTTCGAGAAGTGAGGAGTGGACATTTTGCTGGTCTTCACCTCTTTAACAAGCGATTTTAGAGTTAAGACGTGGTTTCAATGAAAGGCCTTACAAATATAGAAGTACAGCGCTGTGTGTGTGTGTGTGTGTGTGTGTGTGTGTGTGTGTGTGTGACTTGTGTTGTGAGACAGAGAAGGAGAGCGAGGGAGTCAGACCCAGAGGCCTGTAGATAATAATAATGTTAGAGCAGGAGGATTGTGGTCTGCATTCTGGAACACTTTATTAGGGGGAAGTCTGCAATTACATATTTTCTGGGTAAACATTAACTAGCTCGGTATCACAGGCCTCAGCAGCAGCAGCAGCAGCAGCAGCAGCAGCAGCAGCAGCAGCTCGGACTCTTACATGCTCCCTTCCACTCATGATTCACTTTTACTAAAACCGTTACCAAAACACCGTCTGCTTTATTTGAGCAAACTATCAATCTTTTGCTCTGTTTCCAATCGAGGGTATTTTCTCTGTATTAAGAAAAAAGCCTTGTGGGATTAAAGGACACATGTCCATTAAAATCCTGCTAAAAATACTGTGAGCCGCCACTGGCTCTGCAAGTATTTCCCCTGCAGAAAATTAGCATTGGAGGGATTTATTTTCACAGCAACCTCGGTGTTATCCCTCAAAATAGAAACGCAGTGGTCTCCCGGATTGTTTAACCATGCGTCGGGTTTTTACGTGGGTTGTTAATATTCCAGCGTCTTAATTTCGGAGAAGTCGGTGTTATTATCGCTGGCCTTGGTGGGAGGGGGGTGTTAGGGAGGTAGTGGGGTCTTCGAAGGTGGCGGGGGGTGTGGTGAAGACCCCGGTGAGATTTGGGAAACCGAGTGGAAACGAACAAAAGGGTAAAATTGAACTTAAACTCAACTGCAACTACGATTGTTATTAAAGTGAAGAGGTGGTTTTTTATAAATTGGTCTGTAGCACGAAACCCCTGGATGGAGTCGGGTGCCTTGCTACTTGGGTGGTAGTGACAGAGGAGAATGTAGAACGAGTGTGGCGCCCTCTACTGGAAATGCGACACCCGCGACCTGGTTTTGGCTAATGGTTGATGATGGAAGGATGATCTCTATATGTATGTATATAGTATATGTGTATATGAACTACATATACATATTTGCTACATTTACATATAATGTATGCATATGTGACATATATGTATGTACACATACTATATAGATATACTATATGCATATATTCTTTTATTGACATTGCACTGTAAGGTATTTGTTTACATTCTTTCTAATTTCCTGGCAAATATTGATAAGATATATTTGTCATTATTTATATATGTGTCATTTTTACACATATGTTTTTGCCGATCTCAACGTTTTGTATTTTCCTTGTTCGTACCATCAACATCATTATCATCATGTTATTATCAATGCTATGTTTACAAACCACTTTGTCATCATCCACGGTGGCAAAAGTTCACAAAAACGCCACAGAGGGGGAGGGGGCGGAGTCTGGAGGAGAGAGAGCACGGTGGCGGCGGCGAGTCATAATAGCTTTCAAATGTTGCTCTGCCCCCCCCCCCCCCCGCCCATCTGAGGGCAATTTCCCCGAATGGGGCAGTTGTGATGGATCTCCGCTTTTCAGGTGTAATTATTTTAAGAGAGATTGAGCTGTTAAGCACTTGGAAAACATCACAGGAGCTCAAGTGAGTGTTTATGCTTTTCCGTTTTTCTGTGTCCGGGGTCCCGCAGAGGAGACGGACTCCTGCAGCCACGTACAGAGCTGTTTATGACTGTTACCTGTGTTTCCACACAACACCATGTCTGTCTGTGTGTTTTGGATACTGCTTTTACATAAGCATACAACCTTTTCAATGAATTATATATATATATATATATATATAAATAAAAATGTAAATAAAACCCAGGATGGTCGTCCTCATCAACAGGAATCACAGAACCCTGGTGAGTGAGCACTCTGTCCCGCCGGAGCTCGGCTGTCCAACATTTTATTTGTCATCATCCGTTTGGCAGGAGAGGAACTTGTTTTTGAGAAGCGTGATGAAAAGAGAGTTATTAAGTTTCTTGGTGTTTGGATGAACCTTTAAAAATGGTTGATGCAGAGTTTTAAAGTGCATGTGTGCTCATGTGAACTATCTGTGATGGATGAGCGGAGATTTGGACACATGGAGGTGAAGACAGAGCTACAGCTTCTTTCTCTCACTGTTGTTTTTGTGTATTTATCTATTCATAGAGCTTTGTGTCCAAATGAGCCCATGTGGAAACAGGAAAGGCATTAAAACTCTCGTAAATTCAAATAAATGCGTCAAAAATTTTGAAATATATATCAAATAAATGAATAATTTCAATGAATTGATACATTCATTAAATCAGTTAAAACTAGACAAAATACAATTAAATAAAAGTAAATGAAATAAAAATACTTTTTACAATTACAAGTACTAAAAACTAGGTAGAGAAAGTTGAGTGACATTGGGGGGAAAATGTCCAGCAGGTGTTCATCTATAATGTCCAATCCATTAACATGGCGTGGGCAGACCTATTCCACAGCCAGCCACTGGGGGCAGTCAAGACTTTTCCCCATAGCTTTTGGCAGCATCATCTACATTTATCTAAAGTCTTCCGGAGATCAGGGTCTTATTGATGATTCTGACATTTCCAAATGAATCATGCGATTTGCGGTAAATACACAAATTCTTGTATTGATATACACAAGTCTGATTCCCGACAGGTGAGGGAACCTCTCTGTACAATCTTGTCTTGATCACATGATGTAAAAGCTGCAGGAGCCTGTTTAGTTCAGGTAACACCCAAAGGTTTTGAGAACAGAGAAGAAAGGAGGACTGATCCACCGTGGAGCTAAATTTAGGTTTGGGTTTGTTTATCAAACGAGTTCATCTGTGGGCGGAGCTTTGAAACCATTGGACGGTTCCGATATTGCCTGCCCACCTGCCAATCACGTCAGTCAGTCATTAGGAATGAAAATGCTTTTGTTTCATTGTGAAAACTCACAGTCGGCTGCGGGTTCATTGTCACGCTCTCAGCGGCAGACTCCGCCCACCTGGCACCTGAGGAGGATGAAACGAGGCACGTTAGAAAAACAAGAGAGTTTGTTGCAGAGGTTGGGAGGAACTGGTCGGTGCAGTGCGGCACAAAGAGCTCACTGACGAGTGGAGCACAGTCGCATCCCTTTTTGGGCTTTGCTGAAGCAGAGTTGCGTGTGCTAACGAAATAATAGCATTTTAGCAACGGCCTCTTCCCCCTTCACCCCTTTGTCAGACACCCCAGGGCCTGTGCTGGATTTACTGCATGCAAGTCGCGCGACGGATAAGCTTGATAGGGAAGTGGAAGAACTTGCAGTTCACAGGGTGGCCACTCGAGGCTGCGCTCCAAAAGCCAGTCAATCCCCATATATTTCCATGTTAAAATGGTTAACTTTAGACTAGAACTTGTAACTGTGGTTTTGGTCTCAATCAGTCGCACGTTTTCCCGTAACGACGCCTAGCTTGGTTTTCTGCTATGAAAGTTTGTTTTTGTGCATAATTAAGGGCCGTGGCTTCTTGAATGACACCTGGGCCGACGTGGCATGTTCGCTGGATGATGCAACAGCACCATTGGCCCACCCCACCTCCACCTGTGCTCCGCCTCTTTGCCCTTTTTTTGGGGGGTGAACCAGGAAGTAGGAGGAGTTAGGCGTCGGCAAGTCGGCAAAGAGTGAAAATTGGAGTAATTCTGCACGTTTCTGCTCGGGCCGAAAACATCACTCCTCCTAAAAACCCAAAGTTGCACATTGCCAGCTGCAGATTTACGATGTACAGGTGATGCACTACTGCTGCCAAAAGGCATCATGCAAAACTAAAACTAATTGCAGTCAGATATAAAGTTATCTCAGCATGAATTAGTTACACCTCAGTGTTTGTGTGTGTTATTGACAACCTCCCTCTTTAAAACTCATGAATCAGAATGAAATCTCTCTTAAAGGTGCAGTGTCTAAGATTTTAGTCATTGTTTGTCACTTCTTAAAATTTTTTTTTCAAAACAATCACATACTGACATTTACATCTGAACGTTTTGTTTTTTCCCCCTTATTCTTAAATGAGCCCATTTATGTATATTTTCAGGAGGACTACGGGGGCCGCCATGTTTTTACAGTAGCCCAGAGTGGACATACTAAACATCTTTTGAGCTTTAATGACAACTGAAGTCGACCACAGGTTCTCCTGCATGTCCAGACGGGTGAGGGTGAGGGTGATGGACACAACATACAACTTCACCCCTGGAGGTCACCAAATCTTACACACTGCACCTTTAAATGAAATCGTTGGGAAACATCATTCCTCCTCTTCCTCCTCCTTCACTCTGAACAACGAGCAGATCATTTCTGTCGGTTCGTATCTTTTATCACGATGCATCGACGTTACGTCCAACCACCTGAGCCCATCGCACTTGATCAAGGCCCATCTATACACACGAGTCAAATTCATTCCATTAATAAGTCACCTCCGTGGTATTTAAGCAAAGCTAGGGATTTAAGACTTCCTCTCCGCCGGGGTGGAATTCGCCCCGGCCTTTTCGGAGCTACCTTTGTGTGACTTATGTGCCTCCGGTGGATTAGGAGTACTCAAAAGCCATTTAAATCACAATCCCCCCGCGTTCCAAAGCAGCGGCGGAGGGACAATGTAGTGTAGTGAGGGGAGAAGAAGAATGAGAAGGAGAAAAAAAGGGCCCAACAAGTACCAGGCTGATAGTTATAAAGCAGCCATATTCCAAAGAAGGGCCCATGAATAAAAGTGCAAACCCCTCTATTAGGGGGATGTGTCTGAACTTGAGCTGAAAGGAATGTTTTGGATTCACAAGGATCCTGTGTGTGTGTGTGTGTGTGTGTGTGTGTGTGTGTGTGTGTGTGTGTGTGTGTGTGTGTGTGTGTGTGTGTGTGTGTGTGTGTGTGTGTGTGTATGAGGGCTACATGCATTCGTGTGTGAGTGCACGTATGTGCTGTAAATCTCTTCCTAAATAGATGAACTGATCCCAGCTTAGCATGTTATATATACGCTGAGATAGGAAATCTTAGGTCGAGCACATTTGTTGAACTGATCTTATGCATGATTCACTCAGGGGGTAGTTCAAAAAATTCTCAGCCTGCCTCTGAAGCAAAGAGCACATAGTTTTTTTTTGTGTGGGGCTTAGCTGTGCATTATAAAAGTATGTCGCAGCACAACACATGACACGCAGTGAGCTAACAATCCATGAGCATATTAGCATGTAACCTTCCATCATATAGTTTTTAATTTAATCATTTTGTTTACTTCCTGTTTTCCTGTTACATGTGCTTTCATTGTGTTTGACTGTGCTTTTGTATTTTAGCTATTTAATCTGAGCATTGTGGTTTACTCTGTTGTTATTATTATTATTATTATTATTATTATTATTATTATGTCATTGTTTGGATCCTCATGGAACAGTGGCGAGACAGAGGGGTGAGGGGGCTTCACCTGAATCAAGGAGAGTAAGGAATTCTGAGGCAGGTTGCTATGGTAACACAGGCATTGAACTCTATAGCGTTGTTGTTTTCCTTTTTTAATCCTGGTCGCCATTGACACTATATCACCTGACAACAACCTACTGAGGATGGGAGGGGTGTAAATCACCTTTCTATAGTCTCTATAATGAGTTCATCTGGGATGAAACTTCTGGGTATAGGCCTCTGTAGTATTATGGGTTGTTGATTTCATCTGAGGCAGGTGACCTCTGGTTAGATATGACCTTTCTCTGTGTAGGAATAGCAAAGCTTAAATGCAAAAGAATGCAAAAACAGTCCTCATGTGATGTTGTCCGGGTGAGGCTGAGAACTTTTCGAACCATCCTCGCATCTCTGTGAACGTTCCACAGCATGTGTTCAAAGTTACACACTCACTCTCCGCCATGCCACAGCTCCAGCCTCCTCACAGGCCCGTGTTTGTGTGTTTGCATGTGTGGTCACGAAAAGCCCAGGCCGCACTTCCTCTCTGAAAAATTGTCGGGAAAGGGCAACACATAAATCTCTCCCCCCTCGACTCCCGGCGGGACGTCACGGAAAACGACGACCTTAAAAAGCAGGCGGGTTCGCGGCTCGTGGAATCTGAGGAGAACTTGTTCTGGGTCCTATCGCAGGCTTCAGACCAGGCCAGGAAGTGTGTGTGTGTGTGTGTGTGTATGTGTGTGTGTGTGTTTGTGTGTCTGAGCATGCTCGGCTTTTCTCCGGGATGGTGGATTTGTATTAGTGTGGATGCACTGTGTGTGTGTGTGTGTGTGTGTGTGTGTTTGTGTTTGTGTGTGGAAATTGCCTTCCCAGGCTCCCTGTTCTTCTGGGGTGGAAACGGGGCAATAAATAGCAGGGTATCTCCTGGCAGCAGTCCAGCAACCGAGGCCTTGGCAAGGAAGTGACTCATTTCAGCGGAGAGAAAAAGGCGCGGGAGGGTGGGGGGGGGGAGAGGAGGGGGGGGGGGGGGGGTATCAGTGAGCCAAGGCAAACCACACTGGCAAGCCTAAGACATGAGGGTGGGGGGGGGGGGCTAGAGGAAGTGGGAGGAGGCGTTGGGGAAGAAGGTGGAGGCACCGTCTCTGTGTTTGGGCCCCAGCTGCAGGTGATTGGGTCATTTTGGGCGCTGACTTTTGACCCTTGAGCCAAGGAGCACGCTGGGGTTGTTTGTTTGCTAACACCTGGGTGATGAATGCTGCCCCCGCAGGTACTGAATGTATGAAAGTAATAGGTTTCAGAAAGTGTCTTTTATATTTTCATCTGAAAAGGAGAAAAAAAAAAATTAAAAAAAACTCTCTAACTGAGCTCCCCCTGTTTTCTGAGCCAGAATGTTCCAGGTAGGTAAGTAAAACACCTGAGGAGACAGGGAGCGCTATTTTAAGCCTTTGCTGGCATGGATGTGTGCGTACGTGTGGCAGGGGCTGGATGATGGGGGCACCGATCGGGGCTCCAGTTAATACCAGACAAACATCTCTGATGTATGTTTCAAGCGTCAACTCACTGTCCTTTTTTCAATTTGCAGTTAAACGTCGTACGTTCGAGCTGTATCTAGTTTTGAAATATTTGTTGAATACATTGCCGGGGTCTTATTGAACCAATAATGATGAGTGAGACCCAAGGTTTGGTGATGACAGAGGCATCATGTACTTCAACTACACAAGGTACATGGCTGATAAATAGTGTCTCATACAACTTGATGTTGACCGATGCTGCCTAAATGCTAACAAGTGGAAGACCGATGCTTGTATTAACATGGCAATGAAAATGATGCTTGAATTTGCATCAGCATAAAACGTCAAGGGCGAAATTGGCGTCAACAGCAACCAGCGCCAAAGAAAATTCTGAGTGACACAAAGGTGTAGTTACAATTTTTGACCAGTTGTAGGTGTTGAACAAACAACCGAGTTAAGGGATGAGACCTTGCTGCAGTAGTGACCTCTACTGGGTGTTTTCAATATAAGAACTAGTTATTTTTTTTTTTTTAAGTTATATCCACTCCTGTAAATGCCCCTTTCCGAAAATGTTATGCTAGCACTTTCTGTAACCTAGCAACCGACTGCTGAATAGACAAGTCCGCCTCCTGTTTACACTGATACAAGCTTGCCCACTGTATGTGACTGATACAGTATGTACTCAGGTGTGGACACAGATTGTTTATAAAACAGACTTGACTGAGCTGTGGGCGAGTACATCGCCCCCTACAGGCAGCTTTTGAATTGTAATTGGGTAAGAGAGTAAATCCAAATTTTGTGCAGAATGTTCATGATGATAATGTGATGTATAGAGCTTCTGTATGAGTGGGTAAACTGGAATAAATATATATAAATACAAGCTATTTAGTACTTCAGCACATACAGAAATTCAGATCAGCAAAAAATGAAATCAGTTAAATACTAATATAATAATAATAATGATAATAAAAAA
>JAFBJT010106660.1:11214-31816 GCA_016785325.1 Chascanopsetta lugubris
TACTTCAGCACATACAGAAATTTAGATCAGCAAAAAATGAAATCAGTTAAATTCTAATATAATAATAATAATAATAAAAAAACCCCAATCTTTTACATTTCCTCTGTGTTGTCTGCAGCAGCAGCAGCAGAGCGAGCCTCTTGTTCTCATTATCAACATCATACATCCGGCCTGAAGGTGGTGGGGGTGGGGGGGGGTGAAGGGGGGCTGGGGGGAGTGGGGCGGTCGGGCGGTCGGGCTTTCAACTGTATAATCACAAGCCACACAATGAAAAGCCACCAGTGTTAAGCAATGGACGCCTACCTCCACTCTGTCCCATCCCGAGTTCCCAGGTGGGTGTGCAATATGGCAGACCTTTGTTCCATGTGTGGAAAAGCACACACTGTCAACACGGGAGAGAAAAGCTAATATTTACCACGTATGGCCTCGGCTTTAATATTAGCTAGAGGCGCTAGTGGAGGGAGAGCAGAGGTCTCACTCCGAGCCCGACTCCCCGACCAAAAAGCAATATCCCAAGATTTATTTTTCACACCTTTACGGCTTTATTAGAAAAGATAGGGAGCGGAAAGAATGAGAGCGGAGGGGAAAAGGAGGGAGGAGGCATCACGTCCATTGCGTTGTGCTTTCAAAGGGAACTCCTGCATTGTCTTGTACAAATACTAGAAGTATGTTTTACACGTAATTCAGATTTAATCTTGACTTGATCCTTGTCCACGTTTCTGTTGGTGATTTTCTTTTTCTCTATTCAATGTACAAACAGGCCTGATTAGTTTTTGCCTCATAAGTGGGCAACACTGGCAGCGTGAGCGCCACCCAACAGCTAGCGCTTCGTACCGGTGCGGTTCACTAACATCTTAGCTGCAAATGGATAGACAGTGACAATTCTGCTTAACCACAGACTGAATTCTTATCTACGACACATATTTCACCATCTTGGATATTTAAGGGCACTTTCCTCTCTTGCATGTCTTGTTCACCGAACGAGTTCATTTGTTTTTAACTTTGTTTTTTAATTATCGTAGCACCAGAGGTAGCACAGCTTCATGTCTTTATCTCCCGAGGTTTAGATTCAAAATGCTCCATGTAAACCCCCGAAGAATGGTGTGTCATATTTAGAAGCACTATTAGTAGAAATGCAGAAATCATACCAGGAACCACTCTGCTGCTCTGATGCTAAACACAGAGCTGAAGTGGACAGTGAAAATCAGTCAGTTTTGACAGAAAAATCATAAAAAATACCACGTCAAGTCATTCAAAAACACATTGCTTGTCCTTTGTACAGTGAATACCACCGCAGAGCATCCTTAAATGAATCCCCTTAGTGAGCACATCCCCCACCCCCCCTCCCCTCTCTGCTCCTGATCCGGTTGAATTCCAAACAGGAAATGATCTTGCGGGGGCCATTCCCATCCTCGTGGCCCAGAGCGGTGGCAGCTGCGGCGGCGTGCTCATTCAAGACTTGCTGGCTGTGTCCACCCCCCTCATCCCCCAACCCCCCTGTCTCAGGAAGGAGCTCCAGACGAGTTCTTGTCCAAGCATTCGACTAAATACCGCATGAAATTGCCAGAGGATTGGAAATGAGTGGAGCTGTGGGGCTCTGGCTCGGGACCCACATCGATATCCCACTCGTGGCGGCGGCCAGGTGTCGAGGGGAAACTCTCAATTGAATATTGTATCCAGCTTTTTCGCGGGCACTCGGGGAGCCGTATCTTCGTACGGGTATTTGTTCCCTCTGCCTTTGCTATTCGCTCCCGTCTCCCCTCCTTCCGCCTCGACTTTGGCCTCCCCTCCGATCCGTCCCGAGCGCCGTCTGCCGCGGGGCCTCCCCAACACGCACACCTGCCGCAGAGAAACAGCTGTGGTCCGGCACAACATCATTAGTGCAGCTGAAAGAGACGGAAAGGCCTGCGTGGCCGTCGCCTCCTCTGTTTACTCTCTCCCAAGAGTTCATCCGCGGGGCATCTGTACAATGGAGAAAACATTTTTACGATAAAGACGTGGAAAAAAAGTTGACCCCGCCTGCCTCCTCCGCTGGCTCTTACGGGACACGTAACCCGATCATGGCTGAACCTGTGGGAGAGCAGGGGTGCTGAAAGAGAATTTTATACCTCAAGATAAATGTGTCCTTTCGGGGCGATCACCGCCCCCGCAGCTGTACATTGGATGGCTTTCAGGGCAACTCGCGTGCATTTAGAGCTTAGACTTCTCATGGCCATGATCGGGGGGGGGGGTTACTAAACCATGAAAAAGGAACTCTTAAAACAGGGTCTTGACCCCGGCGTTCAAGAACACCTTAACCCTTCTGATACAGGATCCGAAATCTCTCATCAAGCCGGGTATTTACAAGCAGCGGCGAAACACGGGAGTGTATTACATATATTGCTGTAAACGATACGTCCTCGGTGCATGTGGAGGACAAGGGGAGAGAGGAAGTGCTTCCATTGATTTGTAAAGATACTGGAGTTACAACAGGCCTCTCTTTAACAGCCTCTGTTCCTCCAGAACACAGAGGAGGGGAGATCTGACCCCTGTGGGCACCAAGGGCTGCTCCGGAGAGCAGACGCCAAGCCGCACACTCAAGACTCCACTGTAAAAAATGTCCGCCGCAACCACTCATTTTGTGTTGCCCTCGTTCAAAACTCAACATTGTAAAAATTTCGCTGTAACTCATTTTAATGACAGAAACATATGTGGACGTAATCAACCACTTCTCTCCAGGATTTGTAGGCCCCCCGACTTTACTCAGTGATTCATGATGCAAACTCAGTGTGCTATACCTCAAATTCTGTTCACTCCATTTTGTTTGTTTACTGTTTCAAGTTCTTTAGTTGAAACCATATAAGCATAGTCTTTGAGCTTTTAGCGGTGGAGTGTCTGGATGGAATAGTGTTACTATTTTGAGAGGCAGAGATAACCCCAACCCTAAATAATAATTTGTCTACATGAATGATGGAACTTTGTGGTATTTGTAATGGTGGGATCCATAGGGAGAGGAAAAACTCGGTTGCCTCTTGAGGCTGGCTCCGAAAGCAAGTCAACCCACAGACTCCCATGTTACAATGGCCAACTTTAGGGGCATGGCCTCTTGAGTGACACCTTGGCCGACCTTGCACGTTCTGTGGACGCTGTGACAGCGCCATGGACCCACCCCAACTCTGCCTGTGCCTCTTTGCCCATTTCTGGACGAACCAGGGAGTAGGAGGAGTTGGGGCATCGACAAGATGCCGACGAGTGAACCGCCCGGTACGAGCCTCACAAGCACTCTGCAGAAACCCATGGGTGACGTTACAGGCACGTCGTCCATCTTCATACGGCAACTAGCTTTCGTTTAATGTCACTTTTTATGCCAATAAATGAGACATAGCCTCACTTGCTCAGTTACCTTTATCAGCCTGCGGTCAGCTGTCACATGCTGTGACTTGCATCCCACTCTCCCCATGGGAGCAGGTGTGTAGGAGGGAGAGAGGGAGGGGCATCATTTACCTGACAATCTCTTGACAAACATCATCAACGAGCCTGAGTTTCCTATTAAGGAGTGCGTCTCTGTCAGTGTCTCATTTTTAGCACGAGTCGACAGCCCCGGTGGTGATAGTAATGCAGCGCAGTTGTGGCTCCAACTTTAAAAAAAGGACTTTTCTTGGTTCATCGTAGCACTCAAAGTCTATAAAAGTTATTGAAGACGTTAAAATCCTGTTAAATGAAGGCATTTGCTATCGTGGCTTGATTCCACTTCATTATTGAGCACCTGGATGCATTAAAGAAACTCTCAATTTTAGGGGGGAAACGCGATAACGAGGTCGACCACTTCACTTTGCTTTGTTCAAGGTGATGTCATTTGGCTGAGAAATGTTTCTGGAAACCATTTTCGAAAAGTCAAATCATCCTCCTTTCCTGCCGGCTTCCTCTTCAAGGGAAGGAGAAATCAATTTTTGAGACTCAATACCGGATTAAATAACCCCGTTTCAGATGAATACTTTTTGCAGTGGATCCCTACCGGAGAAAATCAATCCGTCACCACGCGCACAGGAAGGAAGCCTGGGCTGGGGAGAGATACTGCTCTTAATGACATGTCTCTGTGTGCCTGGACCAGAGGGGGAAGCAACCGGATATTTAAACAGAGATAAGAGTGTGTGCCAAAGGGGCCGGGATTGGATACGAGCGAAACCCCATGGCAACCAGCCGGGGCTATCGGATATGGAAAGGTAAATAGTAATGCAGTCGCAGCGCGTTTTAATGCTGTAAATTAAAAGCTCATGTAACATTCATGCAAAGGCTGATATATAGGTGTTTGGCCCCTGCCAAGTTTTCATTAGTGATTTCCTCCGTGCTTTTTAGCAGCACACTTGTTTCAAATCAAGATTCTGGGAACGTGCATTCTGGCTCATCAGGACCCAGAAATCAGATATGTTGTATTTCCAAGCTTCGATGATGGAGGGGACGGAGGGGGATCTTAAGCCGGAGAATAGGAGGAAAGTGTGTGTTGCTACACACCGAGGAAGAAGAAAAAGAAACTTGAAAGTTATATGTTTATCTAACAAATATCTGCAGCATGTAAAGTCAAACCCCCTGTACTCTTACTTTTCTATACATCCACTGATATAATCTCCTACATTTCCCACTGGCGTTGACGTCTCTCGGTTAGCAGGCCTCGGCTTGTCGGATCCAGCTGTGGGTTATACAAGTTACTCGCAGCGTAACCGCAACCTGCACTTTAAGCTGCCGTGCACGAGGCTACTGTGGAAGGAGGCACGCTAATTATTAAGTATATGTTTGTGTGACGCGGAAGAAATTCTGTAGAGTTTGTCTGACTAAAATAATGTTTTTACAAATTTCTCAAATTTCTCAAAATGGACTAACACATCTGGACAAGGCAATGTGTAGTGTAAACAATCTGGCTCACACTGTCCCCTAGAGGAGCGCTTGACATACTCCACCATCTCTGTCCTGAACTTCGAAAAACATTAGCATCAAATGCTAACACTCGGAGCAAACAGTGGTGTCAACTAACTTCGTAAAAACACCATGACCACAAATGAACATGTGCTTAGTAGCATATATTTTGTAAAACATAATAAAATGTACAGAGCCGCAAAGTTGCCGACTTGACACCCCAACGTACTAGCCGTTTGCTGTTTGCTATTGTAGCTAACCTGTTTTTGCCATTTTGTTTGGGTTGTGGTGTAAAAAGTCAACTAGTTCCGGAGTGTGGAGTCCCAATTCCTGGGCTCTCCATCCATGGTTTGGAGTTTGGGATAATTGATAACCGATTTCACCCAAAACTCCTGTTTTTGACCAAAACCCCCCGAAGAAAACAAGCTTTTTGTGAAAAAGAAACATGTGAAGCAGAACAGTGACTTTAACACTACTATTTTCTGCTTTCGTGACACCTCATGCCTGATATTGACGGACAAGCTCCGCCAGACTGTCTCCCAGGCCGCCCCGTTGGAAAACATAATTGACGTCTATAGACGTCAATAGCAGTCAACATTTGTAATCGAATTGACGTCTCTAGACGTCAATGACAGCCAATGTGTTAATCGATTTAGCCCCCCGTATTCACATGCTAGTGCAAGGTCAGTCATCCAATCAATTGCCTTTGCATATTGCTCAACTCAGTTGACGTCCATACTCTGAGTTTGGTGTCTGGAAACACTTCATTCTCCATTTCACCCGTAATGTAAATGCACTGTCTCATCTCCCTGTGTGACCAGTGCGGTGAGTTGAAACCCTAAAATCCGATGCCTGTTTTGATGATGTTTGAGGTCACTCAGACATTTCTGGCAATCAGCGATGGGTAGTGACGTCTTACATTTGGCCTCAGCGTTACTGTTACCATTGTTTGTTCAGGGGGAGATTGACGTTCTTGCATAGTGGAGGAGCACACAGTATACGTATGTCAACAACCACAATGCTTATAATAAGTCAAATAAAAACAAATTACCGGCAGGCCTGACAAGAGTGAGGTCGTGTACGACCATGAAAACAGTCAAATGACAAAAAAGTCAAGTGGAAACAAATAAATAAAATTGGAGTTTGCCAAGAATGAAATGAAAAAACAGTATCATGGTCGGCAGTGCTAAAAAAAAACCCCGTCTGCTGGGCCATGAATACCTGAGTGATTATGTGGCCATAATGAAAAACAGTTACTTAGTATTACATGAACATAAGCCGTGAGCCAAAGCGTATCAATCACCCCCTAGTGGCTGGTTGCAATTAAATTAATAAACATAAATGTAAAATACATGACAAGATTTTTTTTTTTTAAGGTTTCCGTCATTTCACATTGATGTGTTTGGTTTTAAAGTGAGTGCGTAGGATTGAGTGACATCTAGTGGTGAAGGTGCATGTTGCAGATGACTACCACCCTTACCTACTAAGCGTGTGGCCTGCAGTTATTATCAAAACTCAAAAAGTCCAATTTGTTCATGGTGGGAAACTGTGAAAACATGGTGGTGCAATATGGTTGCCTCCTTGGAGAGACTTTTTAAAATGGAGCCAATTTCCTCTTCCAGTCAGTGGCACACATTATCAACACAAAGCTGGCAGGGTTCATATGGGTGCAAGATATCTTGGACTAATGTCGTGGAAACATGCTGATTCTCTATTAGCCGAGTCCCAATTCAGGGGTCACAGACTTCATTCTCAGAGTGAACCTACTGATTCAAAAGAAGCTTGGAAAACCCCAAAAACTTGAATCGGAAATGAGAAGAACATTTTAATTCTGCTTTTTTAAAACCCTTACCGTAATGTTTTAAAACACGCTTTCTTCTCCCATCACAAAACAGCCTTGTGACCATGTGCTGGTTAAACGGACTCTGGAACAAAGCAATACGAGGCTGAAAAGTCCAGCTGGAAATTCCAGAAAGCCGAGACAATACAGTGAGTGGTTTTTCTGCTTTGGTACATAACCTCATCAGAGCTATTACCAAATAAAGCTGCGTTTATTTGGTTTCTTTCAATCTCCCTCTCTCGTCCACATCCTTTGCTTTTCGGGGCTGTTTTAAACATGTCAACAACATAACTCATATTAATAGTTAGCCAGTAAATTGTAGTTCACCCCAGCCTTGGTGAGAGATGAGAAAACTGAAGCGTATAAACTGGATGAGTAAGACCCTCTGCTCTCTTGTAACAATGATTGCCATTCACCCCCTTGCCCTTGCGCAAGGCATCGAACTCCCTGGCTGCTTGTAATGGCCAAGAGTCAGTCCTGGGGAAATTCCCAGAGGGAGAATGTGCACGTAACGAGAGCTAGTGTTTAAATTAAAAGTAAAAAAAAAAAAAAAGAATAGGGGGAATCAGCAGTGTCATCCCTGTCACCCTGATCTCGAATGCTCAGAGATTCCAGATCTGGTTCTCGCTCCGAGAGTCTCGAACTATTAGAGGTCTGTTGTCTGCAGTCGACAAAAATGCATAGTTTAGTCTTTGTGGATGGGAGTGGAAGTCATATCCCTTCAATCCTGATGTGATGCTAATTCTCCCAGATGATGCTAGCTCTCGGGATTCTTTTAACGTATTTGGTTTTAGTTTTAATTGTCTACTTTTACAAGTACAGCTAACATGTTTTGTTGGCTATGGCTACACGCGCACAGCTAGCGTGGCGCTGCTTTGTTTATGAAATATTCCGTTTTTTGTCTAAGATGTATTTGCATACACTATACTTAGCCCAGTTTCTGACCATTATCGGCTTTGCATGCAAGATGGTGCATTCCTCGTCACATGACCCTACAACCATTGCAGATTTCTTCCTTGACGGTGTGAATATTTATTTTGCACCTATTTAGAAGTAAACAGCCGAGCATCTTTGTCAGGAAGCTTGTTTTTGATAATGTCGAGTGGCGTTTATGATTTTTATTTCATTGTTTGGATCAAGATGCAACATAACCTAAGACAGTGAGATGAGGGGATGATGAGTATATGATGTTGTTACCATGGTAACACATCGCTGAGGATCTTGGTGTTGTTGTTTTCCCTCTTCGTCGTTGTTGTGGCCCAACCCGATTGAAAATCAAAGGTGAACTCTTTAATTTGGCTGTGAAAGAGACTTCTTTGAGTAAACACCATATCCAGGGATATGATGAAAACCCCTCGCTGAGAGTAAGACGATATTCCCATGATGCTGTGAGGATCATGTCTGAGGAATTCCAGGAAAGGTAATGAGAAGCTGAAGAGGCTACGACAGGAAGCTGCGCAATTTGAGATATTTGTTCAATCTGGTCCTGAGCTGATGTTGGTGTTGACTAACACACACACATTCACCTCCACACACACACACACACACACACACACACACACACACACACACACTGTCTATATTTCCAGCACCTACACAGCCACTGGCAAGGCCACAGTCCCAACCTCCGCCTGGTCGGGGATCAGGTGATGCTCTGAAAAAGGATTAGCGGCAACTGGATCCGTTTGGCACAGACGCAGGAATTTTCATTACAATGATCTTGGGTGCGGTGCGGCAGGAATGCATCCTCAATAGGACGGAGAGGGGAACATGGCGGCGGCGTGAGAGGGAGGGAGTGGCGAGCAGAGTGGACAGTGGGAGTTCTGGTGGCTCACGTTTCCACCCGGTCTACTCCCATGTCATGTCTCCCATCTGCAATCGTTTTAATCACATTATTTGAAAGATGTCGGTCGAGTGCACGATACGTATCTTATCACATCCTGAAGTGTTTGCCTCATTTAATAGATAATGTCAAGTACTTGATAAGCTGTAAAATGTGGGAATCCGTGTACTTTAGTTTAAGGTTTCAATTTCATTCTTGATATTTGAGGTTATATATACTTTTTTTTTATCGCCAAGCAAGTGGAGGTTTATTATAATTACCAAAGGTTTTATCCAGAGCCAGACTCATCTAAATGCTTCGGAGCCAATGTAGATATTAATATCGTACCTAATTTCTCATATTGATATAACAACTAAATTAATGGATTTAGAATATGGCCGTGATGTTGTTATACAAATCCCAATAAAAAATGTAATCCCAGTGAAGTCTTTTACTTTGAAATATCAGAGATGATTGTCTTAAAGTGGACGACACAAATGGCACAATTCACACATCATATTTCTGGATGTGTTCTCCACTGTACGAGTTTAGAGCTTTGACTTTAGGTTGCCGAACCCATAAATCTGCTTCATTTAAATATTAGTTTTGGTTTAAAGTTCATTTGATTTAAAGGTCCAGTGTGTAAGATGGGTGAAACCAACCCACTGACAGGAAGTATGTTTACAATCAGCTGAACGTTCTCTGAATTCCCTCCAGTACCTGAGAACGAGGCCTCTATGTTTCCAGCAGCAGCAGATCCTCTCTAAGTTTTTGTTTTTACAGTGGCTCACAATGGTCTAACTAAACATCTGTTGAGTTTTAATGATAACTAAAGGTTACCATAGGTGGTCCTACCTGTTATAGAGGGGAAATAATAAATAATGGATGGATGGATGAATAATACTCACAGGATGGCTGTAATCATTAAGTAACAATTAATGTTTGCTCTCCCTTATCGAGTTACGTCCGACTTGATGTGTGATTGTTTTCTAAGTTATCTGTTCAACAGATGTATTATCATGTTAGCCCCTCCCCCTTTTTTAGAGTCCAGTCATTCAGTTTCTCATACTTAAAATATTTACTGTTAAAATCATTTTTACTTCTCTCCAGTGACATCAGCCTGGGTCCACACAACTTTTGTATATATATATATATATATATATATATATATATGTACATTAGACTTTATTAGACTTAATTTACACACGAGTCACCGCCTGCACAGAAGAAGACACATTCCTGCTTGATTCAAGCTACCGAAGCTGTACATGGAGCTCGGCTCCTCACCTGAGGGTATGTTGTACCCAAATCACAGGAAATAGCGATGTGTTGATCATCAAGTTTGCAGGACAGCTGACATCTTGACGCTTCGTGTCTTCCTGCGGCACGGCCCCGACTTGTCCGTGATCATTTGCTGCGGCTGCACATTGGACTTGTAAGCCGGTATTTTATCTAATCTCCACTTGAGTAATCAAACAGGTGTCTGGTGTTTAATCTGGCAACCGAACCTGCATTTAACAAGTTCCTCCACCCCGGCTCTTCTCCTCCTCCTCCTCCGTCCATTGAAACCTCAGTCTCTTTGTTTGGTAATGTAATGCTATCACTGCGCCGCATGCTCGCCGAGAGCTGACGAGCGGGCGACCACGGCTGAAAGGTCTTTCCGATTGCAGGTCACGATTTTGGCAGGGGGGAGAGAGAGAGAGGGGGCGAGAGAAAGAGAGAGAGAGAGGGGGAGAGAGAGAGAGAGAGAGAGAAATGCATGAGGGCAAAGCTCTGGAATTACCTCCACAATTGCAAAGTGAAAGCCCGTCTTAGGGGGGGGGGGGGGGGGGGGGGCAACAAAGAGCTCTCTGTCTGGGCAGCGCCTTTTGGCTCAGGAGAAATACTATCTGCTGTCACTGCCCCACCACCACCTTCACCCCCACCCATGCTGCCTTTCTGCCCGACTGCGACAGCAGGGCAGGGTGGGCACAGCGACACACCAGTGCCCCGTCCCACTGCATCATCGACGGCCGTGACTTCCTTCAGTTGCCGGAGGAGAAGGAACTAAAGTGTCTAATTCTACACATGCTTTAATCCACATCTGGGGGTGGGTGGAGAGGCTGGGAATGGAACCCACAAACGCATGCAATCAAGGTGCAGGCTGTGCTATACTGAGCCACGCCCACCCGAAGGAATGATGACAGCCCGCGACATCTTATCCGAATGTCACTTAGCACCACACTCACAAATGCACTGAGCTGCACATGTTCCTGAAATCCTGAGCTATTTTCGACGATGCGCGAGTCCAAGTTAGTTTCTCGAGATGTTTTCCTGAGCTTTTCCTGCTCGCCGTCCCGGAAATTGTTGAGAATAAGGCTGATTAAACCCATGTGCGACGTCAGAAGGAGAAATTCACAGTAGCACGTTGATGATTCTAAAAGAAAACGAGTCACAGGCTGAAAAGATGAGCTGTAAATGTAGAAGAACGCAAAAAAAATAAATATAAAATGATCCGTTGGATAGAAGAGATTCAAGAGTTTATGATGAAAAGTCCCGACACCAGTGTTGATATGCTGTAAACTAAAACACTTGATGTCTGATTTGCAATATGTAAGTCGTATCCTGTGCATTCTACCCAAGCATCAACAGATATTTCCCCTTTGTAACTTCTATCATTTAGCAGTGGCGGCACAGAAACTATCATCGTCCAGAATCACAGGCGAAGTGTGTCGCTGTGTGGCCCACTCAGATGATTCGCTGGAAGATTAGTGAAAAATCACCATTAGAGTCACTTTTAACGAAGAAACATAATGTAACATCCTGATGTCATTCTTGTTGACAGCACTTTTTGGGACCAACAGCAGAAGAAAATCCCTTACATGGGCAGATTACACGCTTTGTACCAGGGAGAAGTGAAACATACTGTATGTCACCGGCCCCATTTAATCCAATTAGTAATCCTCAACCTCGCTTTGAAAGGCCTGACATAAAGAGAGGAGAAGGGAAGGTGCTCCTAATCGCCGTGGAATCTGCGAAGATCCAGCAAAAACATCTCCACCGCCCTCCTCTTCCTCCTCCTCTTCCTCCTCCTCACCCTCCCCCTCCCCCTCCCCCTCCCCCTAAAGGCTTTCCCTCTCTCCGTGAACGTGCAGATGGCAGCAGCTGTCTGCAGACGGCCTTGAGAAATGGCAGCAACTGGGAAAGCATTTTAATTTGCGCGATGTAAGGTGACGTCTGACACGTCTCCACCGAGGGGCAACCTCCGGTGCAGACGGACGAAGCACAATAGGAAGCGAAAAAAACGTGCAGTTCACAGTGTAACCACTAGGGACACGCCCACACTTTGCCACAAAACCACTCGGCTAAGAACCAGCGAGTGACGTCACGGATGCTGTGTCCATCTTTATATACATGGTCTATGGTCTCCACGTAGCCCCTCAGAGGGGTTCGAGATCCAGTGCCGAGGAGCCACAAACTCTGTTCCAGAGGCTTTGTCACTTTCAGGCCGCTTGCATATTTTCGCTGATTCATTCGGAGCGATGCAGCTGCAGCAGGAAACGTTGCTCAACATCCCTCCTCGCAGCAACACCACAAATATGATTTACACTCTTCCCATTCTTTCCATTAATTAGTTTTTCTTCTGGCATGTGTCTGTGCCGTTCTCCTTCTCGGAACTGGAAGCAGCTTCACACTGTTCCCATGGAAGCGGACGAGAGTTTGAGATGAGTTCCCAAACCTGTAGGTGCCACATCAGCACATTTTTACTGCTCGAGTAGAAATTACAGTTAATCTGATACAGCCCGAAGTTCTGAGAAAAAAAAAAATGATCACGTAGATTGTGGGTGGTACAAAAGCAAAAAGTTGCATGTGCAATACTTCTGTGCACCTCAAGGTGGCGCATATTTCAAACAAGACCATCACCTCTTCCTGAAGTCCTAAAGCTTACGTTAGCTTGTGGAGATGTTGCCATGGTAACAGACGAAAAATACAATGCACACTGTGGAGCACACGCCTTGATTGCTTGAGGTTGAGGGTTCAATTCCCGGCCTTTCCATTCACTCTGTCACTTTGGATAAAAAAAGTGTACGCTACGTGAAATTGTAAAAAAAAAAACACTACCAAAAAAACACTGATGACCAACTACTCCCTCTTGTGGCACATTTTGAACCTACAAGTCTTCATAAATAGATTTTCAAATGTCATTCAAAATGATTGAGACCCCCTGGTGTTTCCATTCCTCAAATTTGAAGACTTTGATGAATTAGAATTAGACTATAATGTAAATCTACACGAGCTTCCATTCAGTCAACTTCATGGTAAAAACCTTGATTGCATCCACTTTATTGCCCGGAGGGACAGTTGCACTTGGCTCCGCCTCTTCTTCCTCCTTTTCCTAGAAAAGCAGGACCCATGAGGAGCTCGGGAGCAGAGGACAGCAGAACCGGAGCCGTCCTCTGAGAGAAGAGGTGCAAGTGAGCAAAACCTCACCACAACAACACGATCTGCCCCCCCCCCCACTGACCCCCCGCACCCCCACCCCCACCAACCCCACTGTACCTCACACTGCACCCCCCGCCCCACTCCACCCCCACCCCCACCCTCCCATCCTGAACGGCGTCCAGCTCTTATACATTCGCAGACCCGGCGTTGGCCAACTTTCACAGCTGTCGCACATTTTCAACAGATTCCACCAGCCCCTGGACGAGGCTGGGGGAGAAGACATTCCTGCGCCATTACACATCGGGCTAAAAGGAATTACCGTTAACATCTGATATTGTGGAAGTGGGAAATTTGCCACCCCGACCTTGCCCAAAGCACTCCGGAACTCAGGGTCATGGATTTATTATCTCAGATGGCCCTCAGAGGTCACCGGGGGCTGTTTTTCTCCCCCCTCGCTGTTCCGGCGAAAACCCCTGCAGCCCCAAGTGTGCTATTCATTAAGTACACTGTGCAGCTTTGTGTGTGCGTGTCTGTGTGTGTGTGTGTGTGGGGGGGGGGGGGGGGGCCCCGCCGTTGGTTGGGATGGGGAGGGGTGGCTGGGGTTGGGGGGTGGACTTGCAGGGTTGGGAGACACATGTTACTGTTGCTCTACGGGTATTTGTCATAGGAACGGCATGTCTTGTCAGAGCGAGAGGCCATTCCCAGCTGTTGGGCTGCAGCGCGCTGATGTGGCCTGAGCCAATCCCCCCGGAGCAGCCATGGCCACATAAACAGGATGCCTCTGATGTACAGTTGCACAAGTGTGGGAGACGAATCCCGCTTCGACACAAACCCCTGGTTTTCCTTGAAAGTACTTAAAGTTTCACGTCCGTCTGAAACACCTCTGCAAAACGCTGGTCTCAATTTTTACGTTTTTGTCGAGTGAAGCTTTTGCGCAGATCCACACCTCGCAATTAAGGATGTTTCTGCAAAGTTTACGTTTACACCCAAACACACGATTTACCTCTGGCTAAGCTAATCACTCTTGTAGCACAGTCATGTGCCAAACTCATATAACAATAACACTCCATCGCACATTTGATTGATGAGCGTCTGTTAATGACTTTGTTTACATGAACTGCTCTGGGTTGTGTACCCATGCAGGACCAGGCCAGTGTGTTTCTATTGGCATTATAGAGAGCGATTGGTGCTCGATATACAGATAGCATGTGTTTGTATTGGTATATATGTGCTCCAGCCACATGGATGCACTTTCAAAGTCATATAGAAACATATGCGGCAAAGTTGAGTTTGAACTTTTTGGAAATTGTTTAGGTTTTATTTTGATAATTATTAACTTATTGTTTTTTAAAATTCATTTTCATAGTTGGATTTCTGTTTTAATGACATGTCCAACATTCAAATCCAACCAACCAACCAACCAACCATCCAATCGAATTACAAGTTTCCAGTAAAACTTCACTTAACCCCAGTATCAACATTCACAAGGATCTACCTCAGCCAGCATCTGTTAGAAAACACCGATCTTCTTTCATATATGAGGGACTGTTGATCTTGACTTTACTGCCACCTATTGGCCTATTATGCCTGTTTGTAGTTGTTAGAAAGGTAATTCCGGGACTTTAGCACGGAACTTTGGTGGTCGCACTCATGACCTGGTTGTTGGGTCTTTGACACTGGCGGCATTTCTTCCCACTGTGGATACGTGTTTGTTCAATTGACCGTTTAAAGTACGTCAATGTGTCTGCACTTCCTGTTGTACAAAAAGTCGAGCGAACGATCCCATAATTGTGCACAGCTAACTTGAACCGGTGATGGTACTCATGTAGCTGCAGTACTGCAGTTCTGTAGCTTGTCTTAGTTGTTGGCGTGGCAACATCCAAAGTAACTCATCAGGTGTTTATTGGAGTGGGCACACAAACAAACTTCATTAATTCTGCAGATGTGCATGTAAAAACTGCCAAAGACAAGAAAATGAATCAATTTCCAATTATCTCCACGGGACTTAGGTTTAGGGTTATTACCTTGAGTAGATTATGTTATTTATCTTGGATTTCATCAAAGTATATGTATTACACAGCTGTTTCTGTATTTTCTACTAAAGTCAATAACTGGCTCGTCCCTCATCAGCGCATTCACAAGTATGAAGCCTCTGTCCAAGCACCTGCAAAGTTGGCACGTTCAGAACCCCGCTCCCTCTTAAAACCTCTTTCTTCCTGAACGTTCGTACGAGCTAAATATTTATAGAAAGCCACCGTGCCAAAGTAACCCAGCACATTTTCTAAATAAGAAAATAAGGTCCAGATGTTTCACGTTTTTTCGGTGAGCGATGCAGATGGCGGCGAGGAGTCAGCGTGTGTTTTCACCGTTTCCATGAGCGGGGAGTCGTGGATGATGATGATGATGATGATGGCTGTCTTAGTAATTTCGAGGCAACCCTGGACTTCCAGGAAGTAGAGCAAAACTATGCCGGAGCCTGCGTCATCCCGTGAGTCAACTAAACAGTCTGGAGGGATATCTGTGACGGAGTCCAGACACATTCATTCCTCCTTCCTCTCACTTCCATGACTGTTGGGTTTCCTCACTGGAGGTTCAGCGAGGCCAGAAGTATTTACGCTCGGAATTAAAGTCCTATTTCAGCACGTTGCTGGATTCATCACATGGACAGAACATCCTCTCCGCACTGTTCCAGTGCTGTTTTATTCTCTGGGATGAGTCCCAGAGAGGGAAAGGATTCTTTACCTTCGCCAGGGAGGTTACGATTCCACCCACGTCGGTTTGTCGCTGGTTTACTTGTTTGCTTGAATTGGCAGAGAACACTTTACCACCCTGTCCCTCAAATCTGGTGGACAAACCAAGTCCAGGCATCAGAGGAGACCTTTGCATTTGAATGTTTTTGACTTTCTCAACAGGACTATTTAGAGTCTGATGTACTTGCAAAAACCTATTTTTGATGGCATCCGTAGGTTTCTGCAGAGTGCTAATGGGGCTCATAGTGGCCAGTCCACTCATTACCATCTTGCTGATGCCAAAACTCCTCCTACTTCCTGGTTCATCCAAAAGCACAGATAAAGCCGGGGGTGGGCCCACGGTGCTATTGCAGCATCCACAGAAGGTGCCAGGTGTCACTCAAGAGGCCACAGCTGTCTGAATTCATGCTTGCTCACTGTTACATAGCATTTTCCTCTTATTGGTATTGATGTTGACTTTATTGCCCCCTGTATTTGATGTAAGTTTACTGCAGTTCTGTAGTCTCGATAACTGTGAAAGCACTTTAGTGTTCTGTGTTTGCTATTCAACGATTCACAAAAAATATTCAAGCTTTCGCAAACACGGGGGAACTTTCTTTGTCTTGCCCAAGGACACCTCAGCATCCAGAGTTGGGTGGAAGAAGAGAGAATTGAAGCACCAAACCTCTAATTAGAGGACAACCCACCGCCTGATGCACATATTTGTTCTTATTGTTTTCATGTCAGATACATTTTTGGAAAATTGACGGCTACGTGAACATGATTATTGATATTAAAGCAGCTGGATCTTGTTTGTGTCTGCTGCAGCACAGTCCTCAGTGTAACGGGTTAATGCAAGTACTCGCGGAGCCAAAACACAAGCTTTGAAGCCCGTCTGGCTGATATTGATATCCCACCAGCGCCGCACCTGATATTAAAAGAATCCTTCGCCAGATGACTGAAAAGAAAAAAGGCACAAACATGTCAGGCTGCTCTGGCGGTGCTTTGCCTCCAGGGCTGGGTTCTTAGTTTTCCTTTTGTCTGAAGGAGGATACGGACAGGTCTGTCATTTGACCGTCTCCCTTGGCTGTGTACACTTCAGATCTGCTCCTGACAGACTATGAATCATCTGTTAGGAAACTGGGTTAGAGCACAATAGGCTCTTCATAAAGCAAGGCAAGGCCAGGTAGTAAAGCAAGGCGGAGGGGGGACGGGACATATTCGCAGCGGCCATCTTGGAATTAGAGTCGGAAGAGAGTGTGGATGAGGGCTCGGTTTGTTTTCGCTCCATCACCTTTAATATTTTTTGAAAATGTTACAAAAAGACATTTATGAAATATAAAAGAAAAAATGATATGAAGAATATTTTTCCAAAGTTTGAAAAATATTCGAAAACCTCCAAATCAGAATATCTAACAATATATTTAGAAACATAATATATTTTTTTATATTTTATTTTAAGGTTTTTATTAAGACGTGTTTTAAACAATATTTCAAACAATATTTAAAGCACATTTAAAACAATATTAAACAAATCTAAAGATATATTGTAACACATATTACAAATGATTACAAAAGACTATTAGATAAATATTAATAAAGACTAAATATGCCTCTGTATCATTATGTCCCACACAAAAAGTCATGAGCCTCCTCTCGCCGTACATTATTAAAAATACCATCAATATTGACACTGCAGGCTCATAGACGGGAGAATCTGGGAATTCAGCCTAAATATTTGAACAACCCCTCTTCACTTTCCCCCTGGTTTCCCCCCTCGAGTCCTCACCTTTGCTTTTTCTGTGATATGGAGTTACTGGCTGCCAGGGCTCTGTGTCCGCTCTACCTTACAGCAAGGAAATTAAATGTTAAATATTTACCATTCCCCCGGTATGTGACCCTGCAGATTCCAGCTGTGATGGGTAGCAGCCACATTCCTCCCACAGGAAGTTTATCCTTACTCATTTTCTCTGTTTTCTTCTTTCTTCTTCCTCCTCCTCCTCCTCCTCCTCCTCCTCTTCCTCCTCCCTCTCCACTGTCCCTGACAGTGCTTTTGAACATGGGTTCAGGCGTCTCTGTCATGAAATACACCAACATGTCACCAGTGGGGCTGCAGTCGGAGGCTTGATGCAGCGCAGGCCAGGCGGGATGTTTCCAGCAGCTGTCGCACAGATGAAGGAATTCTTTCAGCTCCATTCCATCACTTATCACATCCGCCGGATTATTCGATCAATTATGTTTTCAATCACAAACCAGATTACAACAGAATGTGACAGCGAGGCCTCCGTTTTTGGATCAGCCTGAGCGACAAAACCTGTGTTTTTACGCAGATATTTGTTCAACTTTATTCATTTGACAGTTGATCTCAAACACTGTCGTCTGTTTCACCACCTTTTTTCACGTCTCTCTGGTCGCACTCAGTTCCTTTAGTTACAAATGTCCCAGCCATCTCTTTTAACAGGCATCATAACATGTCTGACAGGGAAATAGTCCATAGATTGCATTGAATAATCTAATATTCATGGCCTATGATTCTTCTTCTTCTTCTTCTTCTTCTTCTTCTTCTTCTTCTTATTGAATATATATATTTATATTGCACATGCATATAAATATCTGTAATATGTCTTTATGCACAGTGCAAAGAGATTAAATGAAAGGTCACGCTTCACACCTCTTGTTCTGATCTGCCTCATTACATTAATGATAATTATGCTCTTTGATATTTCATTTTCATTTCAAATGAGACTTTCTTCTATTTTCTCTTATGGCCAACTGATCCATTAAAATTGCATTTCCATCTTAATCCCTCAATGGGGAAACGCCACTTTTGTCACGGCGAAGAAAGCCTCCAAATTTCGAACATAGCCGCAGTGAAAGGAAATGGGAGTCGTCCGATTTCACAATATCCCCGGCACAAAGCATCTCTTTACCCCCTAAGACCCCGGGCACCCCACCCCCTCAGATGTCGCCTTTTGTTGTGTGCATGTGACTGTAGAAATGGCCTGGGTAGGAAATGCCAGACGCCCCACGCACACACACAAAAAAAAGGCAAAGGGGGTAGGAAGAGTTTGCGGGCGCCACTCTCTGCTGCAACAAGAAGCATTTTACAGCTGCTTTATTGTTATTCCTCCGCTGTTTAAGCTGTCTTTCATGTCAAAAGTCTTTTCCTGCTTACAAATCACTGGGGAAGCAATCCCTTTGGCTGCACCGCTGGGCCCTAAGCCCCTTCCCAGGGTTCAGCCCTTTGATTACCTGTAACGTCGGCCATCAAGTAAAAAAAGTGGAGAAACAGGCTGCTGGGATAAGCTTGTGTTCTTGTGAACAGAGGAACAACCCCCCCCCCCCCCCCCCCCCCCCCCCCCTCCCCTCCCCCCCCTCCCCCCCCTCCCCTCCTCTGTTTCTTTCTCTTTTCAGCCATTCCTTCTTTCTTGTCCCTCGATGAGCCTGGGAACTAAATCTCAGTGAGGCAGTTGGAGGTTGGAGGTGAGGGGGGGGGGGGTGTTGGATTGTTTGGGGAATGATTTTGCTCCGGCCGCATTAACGAGGAATCCTCGCCGTAAACAAATCGATTAACTAATTAGCTTAGAAATGGAGCGCTGCGTCCCCTCCCCCCCTCCCCCCCGCCCCCCCCCCCTCCCCTCCCCACCAAGAGGTACATACAAGAGGCTTTCACCTTTGACCCCCCCGGGCTTTGGATTCAAGGTTAAATGAGCGGCGGCGGCGGCGGCAGCGTCCTCCTCGGGATGTGAACCGCCACTGCCGCGGCGCCGCGGCCCTCAGCCAGGGGCCCAGACCGGTTGTCACCGCTCCCCCGTTTTTAAGATGTGCTTAATTGGCTTCCCCCAAGCGCCCGAGCAGGGGGAGAGGGAGAGAGCTTGTTACCAGCAGTAGAAGGTGAAGGTGAGGGGGTGGGTGAGGGCGTGGGGTGGGGGGTGGGGGGGTGTCTCCCTTATCAGCCATCGCTGGACACCTCCGGTGGCTATTAATCAAAGCCAGAGCCCGGCTGGAGCCAGGAGAGGATCCTGGGCGGGATGGAGGCCGGAGCCCAGTCTGGGCCTCACTGACACCCTCAGCAGACGGACCCTCAAACTCCTCCCTCTTCCTCCCGTCCGAGGGTACAACCCCCCGCCCTGCGAGCCCTCCTCCTCCTCCACTCCCCCCTCCTCCGGCTTCCTCACTCCAATTGATTTAGGTCCTGTTTAGTCCCCTCTGGCCAGGGCCCATCCATTCTGGCTGGTGTGACAGGTTTATGTCGCCCCCTCACTGTGTTATTATATTGGTGCTGCGCTGCCAGTTACTATTGTGCTAATGAAAATTTAGCACCAGACATAATATTCTTTTGCACAGGATGTGCACTCAGCATGCGGAGTATCTCGGCGCGCATTTATAGGATGGAAGGCGCTCATTATTTTTAATGTGCCCGACAGGCCGAGCCTGAAAAACAGTTTAATGGACAGGAAAACAACTATTAGGTGTTGTCAGAGTCGGGCTGATTGTTGAATGAATTGAATCCTCGGTGCGCGTTAGCCCGGGCGCGGCCTTTGACTTCTCCTTATGAGCTCCAGTGTTCAGACAAAGTAAATGCACCAAGACCGGAATTAGAGTGTCTGCAGCCGCGCTAGCTGCTCTGTGGGGGTGGGGGGGGGGAGGGGGGGCGGGGGCAGCGTGCACAGACTGGGGCTTTTAGCTCAAAGCTAACGCCACCACAGGCTAGTATGGTCAACAATGCTGATACTGAGCACGTTGAACGTTTTTAGCATGCTCAGTGTTTAAAGGTGCAGTGCGTACGATTGTGTGTACGATCGAGTGGTGAAGTTGCATGTTGTATCCACCGCCTCACCCTCGCCCTGCTGAACATGCAGGGGTCGACTTCACATACGGACCTGTCATTCAAACTGA
>JAFBJT010106661.1:0-23513 GCA_016785325.1 Chascanopsetta lugubris
TTATTATTAACACCTTGCGTTGTCCCTGCACAGGCCATCAGGCCTTTTTCCATCAGGCCCTAATTGAATGTAGGACTTTGCTGAAAAGTATTATCAATCTCTATCAGTTTGGTGTGGAAGGACAATGATCAATGGAAATAGCTTTCCTTTGTTGACTGTATCGGACAGTGCTGCCAGCTACTGCACGGGCCATGTAATGGAGTTTATGAGAACCAAGCCACCAGATCAATAAAGCATTGAAATAACAAGATGGAACACCCCCCCCCCCCCCCCATCACCCTCCTCTTTTTTCTCGGTGATTACAAGCAGAATAGCTGAATTTGTTAGATTTCAAAACTTTTTCTCTTCTTCTATATTTTCCTTTTGGTGCAGAAGTGATTTACTGGGGGAGGGAAAGGGCCAAACAACCATCCCCAACCATCCCTTCTCTGCCTTGAGCCCATTAAAATTCCTCTGAAGTTTTTTTTACATATCACTACATCAAATGCACATAAATTATGAATGTCTCATATAGCAGTCTTGCACTTGTAGCCCCCGGGTTCCCTTGAAACTGATTTGGTGTCTATGAACTTTGTTGTTACAAGGGGCAGAGAAAATTGAAGTAATGTGCCGGGCTCTGTGATTGATCATTCACTGCTCATAACAGCGAACATGCCATAATAAACATCTCAACCGTCACGTGTTACTCGGCGATTGTGTTTGTTTCACTATTAATGAATTTGCCGTCATTAGACTCGCTCCCCATGTTCGTGCATTAAAGCCTCTCTGTCTTATTTGGGCTGCGAATTTGCATATTCAGCTCCGATGACACATGATTGAGGGTTGCTTCAAAACGCAGCTTTGGTCGGGACATTGTTTTGATCATTTTTGGAAACATGATTGATTCTCTGCACCATTACTTTAAATGAAATCTCCAAATGTGTCGGATGATTTCGAGCCGTCGCACCAGCCAGTGTTTGTCATCTTTGTTATCATAGTTTCTTACGCTATATCGGACGTTTTCCAGAAGCTAGACCTGCAGGAATATGTGCTCGAAAAGCTCATGTAATGAGACAAGAAAACTTTTAGGATTACTGCCAAGATCATGACATACTGTACTTGACTTTTAGATAATCAAAATAGGAGGTACTACGCTGTTATCATGTACGGACCGACTCCTTGATTCTGCAAACAGAGCAATAACATACCCTTTCTCCTTGATGTCACCCGGCATGTTGTTTTACAGATATGTTGTAAGTGGGCACAGTCACATGAGCCTAAATAGTGGTATGACGGGGTTGAAAGAGCTAGATTGCAAAGTAATGGGAGACGGCAGATGATAATTAGCAATTTGTCTGAATTTACTATACATTAGTTAAGAGTTTCGCCTCGAGCTCGACATTGTGCTGGGTCTGTTTTGTCTCTCAGGATATGATTCATACCCATCAGAACAACTGAGGTTCTCCAGCTATGTGTGTGTGTGTGTGTGTGTGTGTGTGTGTGAGAGATAGAGAAGCATAAACAACAACAATGCGTTTTGTTTTTAAGGGTATTAATCCCCAATGTGTGTGTTTTCTAGTCTCAGGTCTCTTCAGGGGATTGTATTCTAATGGATGGATCATTCTAAAGGATAAGTAAAGGACATATGCACTCTTCTTTCTCTACATTCAAACCATTGGATTTGAAAAACAAAGAAATGGAGGTTTTCAGACAGTGTTGTTGCTGTAAACATGTTCAGACAGTGCAGATTACAAGACAGAAGCCCATCGTATATCTCTCTGGATTAAACACATCATCTTTGGCTTGAAATGTAAGACATTACAGTGTTTAGAGTTGGGTTTGTGTCGTGCAGCCCTCTCATTTGCACAGTTTCACTCACATATCTTACCTTGTCAGCACATCGGCATTGTTTTCTCCTGCTGACTCTGACGGAATCCAAGGACATGTGACAGTCTGTGTTCGTCCACGACTTCCTTTATAACGTATTTACTACCCTCACATGTCCCTGGAGTGTCACTAAACTCTGATTCCCAGGCTTGGAGGCGGTGTGTCCTGGTGTCTGACTCGCGTCTGTTCCAATCCCCCCCGCCCCCCCACCCCCTCGCTAAACTTGTAACCAGCTGCACATCAAACGGAATATGATTTATTAGGGGTGCAACTCCCCAGGACTTTGAACGACCATCGACTTGTTTATCCAAGTTAACATTCTTGGCCATATCCATATTTTTTTTTTTTCCTGTTTGCCCTTTCATGTGGCTCTGCAGGGCTGCATCCACCGGCTGCCGGGGGTTCCAGTCCACCTCCAGTCAAAGTCTGTCGGCTGCCAATGTCACTCATAAAGGATTTGGGTTGGTGCCACAGCAGTGACATGGATCAGTTCTGTAACCGCTCCTTGAAGGCATTACATAATTGATGCGTTTTCATGGTGCTGTGGTTGGTTGATAGCACACGGGAGGTGATTCTGTTAAGAGCAGGCATCATTGACTGTTCTCCCTTGAAGCCACCCATCTTTTACCCCTCGGATTCCCTCGACCCATTTCCCCCCTCTCTTCCCTCTCCGTGCGTCTCCCAAATAGAAAACATGTGGCGGCGGTTGTCATTTGTTAACGTATGGGAGAAAGAGTGAAACAGGCCAGGGGATGGATCATCAGGAACACTCATTCAGGATGATGAATGTGGCCAAATACACATTTGTCCGTAAAACTTGCCGAGTGGATCAGCATCATTAGGCATGAGGAATAGGTGGAGCCCACGGAGAAGTGAACGCAGCAAACAGATGTTGCAGATTTTCACCGGCATCTTTCATCCCTAGTACCGTCATTAATAAAGTAGAAGGTGATCCTTGTGTTTGCCTCTAATAGGACCAAATAAAGTACGGTGGGGTTCTGGGGAAATTGCTGAATAAACCGAATGTCACCATGGCTTCTTAAACAAGGACCCATGGCGCTCGGTCTTTTTTGAATAACTGTTTCCTCTGCATTATACAGATCCTGAATGCAGTGTTTTTGTCTCGGCATGCCTGCAACTCTTAAAGGTGCAGTGTGCAAGATTTGGTGACCTCTGGAGGTGAAGTTGCATGTTGTATGCATCACCTCACCTCACCCCCTTCTGAGCCTGCAGGAGAACCTGTGGTAGACGTCAGCTGTCATTAAAACGCGTTTAGTATGTCCACTCTGGGCTACTGTAAAAACATCACGGCCCCCTTAGAGAGGACCCTCTCCTCATGTAAATATACATCAATAGTCTCATTCAAGGGTAATAGAGAAAAATAAAACATTTAGGTGCTTACAACTTCATGAAAATATCAGTATGTAATTGTTTTTTTTGGCAAAATCACAGCAGATTTATACCTCTGTAAAAATAAAGCCCCTTTCCTCAATTAGACAAGTCGATAAATGTTTGGACAAGGAGACGACATGTGACATCATCGTTACACTCCCTGACCTTTATTTTAGCTAAATGAGCCGGCGGGATGATCTGAGCCATCTAGGCATTTAATTTATACATTGAGGCTCATCAGGGTCAAATGTTTGACCCTGAAATCATACACACTGCATCTTTAATGCCAGATAGAAACATCACACTTTTGATTGGCACTAAGAAAATGTGTGTTTACGTACACGGCTGCGCGGCCCTGCAAACGTGGCCCAGGTTCTGTGGAGTTGTGCACGCGCTATGTGCTTTGTCAGTCCTCAACGCTGTGTTTTCCCGAGGTGCTGAGTGGCTGCAGCTGATGCCCTGGGTACATCAGGTGACTGAGCCCCATGTTCGAGCATCTTGGCCCTGTTGTAGAGGGCCTCCATCTTTGTCAGCCTTGTCTCATCTTATAAACAGGCCCGGACAGAGAGGCTTTACCATGAATAATGCCTCAGCTCTGTAGAATCCCAACACCGATAAATCTTAATAGAGGTTCCCAGATTCCAGCGTGCGACCACATCTCTTTCGGGCCACGGCTCCGTTCCACCTCCCCAATGCATTCGGAGCCTCCAATTTTCTCTCCCCACAGTGACTGGAATTTGCCCCCGCGTCGTGATTTACCTACGAACAGGATTACATGCATATAGCTCATGCAAATCAATAAAAACATGTCAGGGCTGCTCAGCCTCCCCGTGGTTTGCTAAATGCAATTTATCACTCAGGGAATCAGGGCGAAGGGAGCGGGCTTAACAAATGGAGTCTGATCACTTGCGTTGGACCTGTTGTCAAACACTTGAAGAGTGCATTTTTCATTTTCCGTACAGTAAATTGCACTCGCTCGTTCCCTCGTTTCAAAGGGACTTGTGGAGTCTCTGCTCATTGCATTTAGGTCGGCAAACTGTGCGTTTATGAACTGCCGCATGGTGCGTGCAGCAAGTCCCATATCAATTCAGTCAACATACAGCAGGGTATTTCAGAACATTGTATTTCATCACACTAATTATAACGACACAAATGTACGTATTCATTCACAGTCTGCCTTCGACGTTTGCAGATTGTACTGTGCTGATGTGTTGACTTCAAATTTTAAACAAAAACAGAAAGAGGTCATAGCTCGTAACGTATTCTCTCTGTGTAGCTGTTTGACCCTCGAGCCTGAGCGGCATCACTCAGACTCATGCGAGTTCCATGTTGCATTTTTCATGCCCGGCTACTGAATTACATTAAGCGGCTTTGAAGTGAAGGAAAATATACTTATAAATCAACCGATCTCATGTATATCAAGTTTCTCAGTCAGCAGACGGTCATCAGAAATGCTGTGCACAGATATTGACACTTTGAGAGACGTCTCGCTTTGATAAGTCCATCTATGCCTTTGGGCCGAGGCCGGTCAACGTGATGCCCGCTGATTCCCCAAAATTGAACCTGCTTTGGATTCATCATTCATAAATTGGGAATGTGTCACCTTTGAAGTGCAATTACAGTGCATGCAGAGGAGGTGGGTCTTCTGAATTCACAATTTCACTCGTCCACCCCTGAATTTCTCACTGGATCTGCAGACAGGTCAAGCCTTATCACAGATAAGCAGCAGAGGTTGTCTCGGGGTTGAGAGAGAGGCTAGTCCTATTTTATATGGTAGTCGACCCTTTAACAAATTATCTCAATCGGAGTTAATGCAATTCTGAAAAAGGCTTGGACAAGATTTGGAATGGTTAAACACTTTTTAAATCTTCAGATTTTAGAGGGAACCATGATCTGTATCGCAACGCTTTGTCTGCCTCTTTTCACTTGTTTACTACAGAAACTTAAAGAACTAGAGGCCGATGAGTCATATTTCACTTTGTCTGAATCCATGCATTCATTATCACCAGGCTTTTATTATTATTATGATCATTATTACGGGACCTGAAGTTGTACTGCTTTATACCACAGTGTTCCTCTTTCTCACTGTATCGATCCCTGAGGGGAAGTACAGTGATCATACCATGAACCACACCACTGCTCTGCAGCTCATGTGGATGACCGACGACCGAGAAACCGAACAGACCCCATGATGTGAGCCGTTCGGTGGCGTGGCCCTTGTTTTGGAACTGGCAGTCTTTCATCAGTACTGGTGACGAAGGGATAACGATGTTGACTCACATCTGTGACTCATGTCTGTTTGCCATGTTAGCTGTGTTTTCATGCACAGTTCAGATCAGCTATTTATGGAAGTGTCCCCAGTGTAATGCAGTGAACAAATGGGAACCCGTTGATGGATGGAACTCAATGAATGGCTTCATGCCTCCAACAGGTTAGCATCGCTCAACTCCCGCATCTTTTTATTTGCACGCATGATCATTAGCCTCCTTTTTTATTCAAATACAATAATGACACATGTCATATGAACATGCCTCTCCTCTTATCCACTTGCACTGGCTGTCTTCCAGGAAGCACTGTGCTCTCTCCTGGTCATGAACACATTCATCCTGGGCGCCATCATCACTCAACGCATATATACATTCACATGATGGCGCTTTGCAGCCGCTGCTCCCGCTGCCATTCCTCTCGCCCGGGTTCAGAGATGAATTAGCAGCTTCTAAATAATGCAGTGAACCCTAATTCTCTTTGATTAGTGGCAAGTTAGATGATAGCGACCCATTGAAATTGGTCATCAGCATAAATAATGACTGAATGAACTGATAAAATGCAAAGTTGCCGGGCATCATAAATCAAATGGAAACCACTTGGTGTGGAAGTCACTGGAATTAGAAGTCCATGCTCCTATTAATTATGTTGCCTTGCCGAGGCGACAGTGTTATAAATCAGTTGTGAAAGGTACTCCAGCCGGCCGGCCTGCCCAGCCAGGCCCGCTGCCTGCAAATGGCTCTGTATACCCCCCTAATTGTTTCTTAAACAAGCCGCCTCGAGAGGCTGACACCGAGGCTGACGGACAGAGCCAAGGAACGGGGCTGGAAATGTGGGAGAAGGCTGCACGAGTGTATAGTTCACACGATTACATCAGATTATAAAGGGAGAGACCTCCTTCGCTTATTCCTTCAGTAACACGATGCTAATCGTCGGTTCACATTTTGAAATCCCAGAGTTTCTCAATAGATATCTCCCAGCCCTGGGTGCTGCACTAATTCTGTCAAGTGGTGCTTCTTCATTTTTCAATATTTGGTGGGGAGGGCGGGGGGGTCACTCTGCCAAAGATGTTGATTTTAACTCCTCACAAATATTTAGTTGAGATCAAAAGTTTGGATTTTTATCCGTTCTAAAAATTTACTCTTGGGTTGGAATCATGTAATGAAGTAAAAATCATATTTGGATCGGATTTTGATGAAAATGAAAAGCAAAGAGTCGTGCCTGTGGTTCACACCGCTGTTTATATAACTAGTTCTCATCTAAACAGAATCTCAACAACTTCAATATCATCAGCTCGGTTCTGTTTTTGTCTCCAACTCTGATCTGACTTGTTATTGATGCAGTTTATTCCTTCATACACTTCACCTCAGTAGCATCACTCAGGTGGATTATTCTTACTTATGAAACCTGCTCACTAATGCACAAAGCAAAAAAATACATGTGCGTTCTAATACACATAGTACGTCCATATTGTGTGATCCATTGAGTAGCTGCACTGATGACTACTCATTATAATGTATACTACACTAAAAGCCCCATAGCACTGACTAGAGGATTTGTGTAACTGGAACTGGGTGACTCATGGTTTGAAAACTCACTGTAATGTAACATGACACTTAATCACAAACATTATTTTTGCCATAATATTTGTAATATGAATGGATATGGCAGTTTTTAAACTGGAAAAAAAAACATAATGATCTAATAAGGGGCATGTACAATGTACGTATATGTATTTGTATTTATTTAAGCAATTGTACAGGGTAGATGATGACACCCACCCCTCAAAAAAGGCCTTATTCACAGATGTCTCTTTCCCAAGGTTACCTTAATAAAAAATAAAAAAAGTTTACCACTTTTTGGCCACTATGTCTCTGCACACTTTCTGGATCCATGCCTAATACATCCCTGCAAGTTTATGAGTTGTAAATACTGCACCCTTGTCTTTCTCACTGTAAACAGTATCACATCATCTATAAAGGCTCGGTCGCCCCGCCATCAATCACTCAGTGCTTATTACGTCGCCTGTAACTGACTGAACCCATTTTGCTGGGGCCTGCTATTAGAATAATTGCATTCCTACACTGTTCTCTGTTCTGCTAGATTTATTTGTATCCACAGCACCGGGCTCTTATATGAGGTCAGAACCCATCGTGTGAGCGGCCGTGTGATGTAATGCTGCAGGGCGACAGTCGGACAGGACTGTAAAGCCTCAGCAGGATTGCAGATGTTTTGCTTCGGTGTCCCCCGTACCGCCCCGACTGTCGGCTGCACTCACGCTCCCCCCGTGGTCTTGTGAAGTTTGAAAAGTGAAGAGTGCGCAGGGTAAATAATAGTGTTATTTAGTTTGAAGTAACTCTCAGCAGGTGTAATGGGTGTGTAACCCCTGTGCCTCTATGAATACTCCTCTCTCAGTGTGTTGGTTATCTGAAATAGCCTTGTAATCTCAATCATCTCATTTTCCCCTGGATCTCCCCGCCATTCTCTTTACATCACCAGTGAATTAGTTCCTGCGCCAGTGACACTGGGGAGACTCTGGACTCACAATCTATTACGCGGCCACCACCAAATAGCTCTCTCTTTTTAAATGAGGCCTGCTCTGTCAATCCATTACCCATCTCTGTTTCTCCTCTCCTCTGTCTCTCTCAGCTCTCCTCTTCGTGTGTGTGTGTGTGTGTGTGTGTGTGTGTGTGTGTGTGTGTGTGTGTGTGTGTGTGTGTGTGTGTGTGTGTGTGTGTGTGTGTGTGTGTGTGCTTGTGTGTGCAAGAAAGTCCCCAAGAAACCATTTAGGCGGTAGAAATGGAGCGGGCCCAGGCCTCAGGTGTCCATGTCACGGTGATGAATCACATAGAACACATATTAAACCTTCCTCATGTGAGAGGGAGCTGTGTTGAGCTGCACCCTCTCTCCCCGGCTGCTGCTGCTGCTGCACCGGTCCTCCAAAAAATGAGATCCATTGAAGAGAGAGGGAGCGGGAGCAAGAAAGCGAGGGAGAGGGAGAGAGAGAGAGAGAGAGGGAGAGAGAGAGAGAGAAATTATAAATATGACTGTGTGTTCTGCACATAAAGGCCGGCCTGTCCCTGAGAAATTGATTTATTGGATTCCCTGACATTTTAGTTGTGGTCGTTATGTTATATTTATGGTCGAATTGCTGGAGCCTCTCATTATGCTCTCCTAATTTATTTTACATACTTTTATGGCCGCTTGTGCTCAGCAGACCTTTACGGCAGCTGTTATTGAAAAAGGAAAAAAAGGAAAAAATAAAAAAAGAGGCAAGCACATATCGATCAAGATTTACATGTTTATCGCCGGGATTGTGATTTATTCCACTGTGTTTTCATGTTGAGGTGGAGCTGCTTTTCACTCACTTGTCAGAATGGCAGAGAAACCTGATGCATATATATAGTGGCCCTCTGTGCATTGTGCTACACCGTCTTTACATGGTGGGAAAAAAATGCTACGTGTAAGCAAAAATCTGAATTTACGGTGCACACGAGCTGACATATATAGTGCTTTTTAAGTTATTTTAAAGGTGCAGTCCATAACCGCAAACAGGATGGTCACCTCATTAAAAAATCCCTAGATTGTTACCTCCTGCTGCACCTGTAACTCTTTAATTGGAACTAAAATTCAAACATAAATCAATTCCCTTCCTCATTAATACTTAAGTTTCCACACTTCTCTCCGTGCAGTTTGAAGGGCAGTGCGCCATTTTTCCCCCGGCGCCACACTCTGAGATACCTAGTTCAGGTTGTTCTCCGTCAAGTTATGTGGCCTTGGACATGATTAAGTAATAAAAACAATTAAATTAAATTACTTAAACTTTTGATGCATTAAATAGTGTCCCAAGATCATTCCTCAGCATAAAGGATGAGTAATTAACAGCTGAGATGAAGCGGTTATGAGCTGCTTCTTATTAAATTAAAGTCCCCCCCAAAAAAGGCTCTTTCAGTGAAGCCTGAGAACTTGATATACGCTCATGCGGCTCTGAGCATCACCTACCATGAAATTTAGTGTTTCCAGGGTATTTAACATTAAGACGTAGTTAAAATTAATTCTACGTGCAATTCCTCAAAAAGAAAGCTGACAACTAATGTCAATAAATCGTGCCAGGGTGCGAGACGGAGGGGGTGGGGGGGTGGGTGGAGGGGGGGGGGGGGTGTCGTAAATCTGTTGGGGGGGGGGGGGGGGGGGGGGGGGGGGGGGGGGGGGTGTCGTAAATCTGTTGCGCTGTGCCGCCCCTCAGTGTGGTAGTCAGGGGTCGAATGGGGGTGTGAAGCCGGGGTGTAGGAATGAGGAAGATGGATTTGTCGGCGAGGGAAGGAGAAAGGGTGATTTGAAACCCCGGACACTGATTGGTGGAGATGAAGCCCGGGTGTCCTTGCGGTGACATTCAGTCCCCGATATTTGTTTGGCTTTAAATAATACCCCGGATAGGGTCTGAGAGTGATGGCCACCGGGTTGGCTGACATTGCAGCCTGTGCCAAGGTGAGCGACTTCAGGACATTTCCTCTCTGTCTGTCTTCCCCCCTTCATCTCTCCACGTCTCTGCCTCTCTGTCTCCGGCCTGTCAATACGCATCCACTTGTCTGATGGGTTCTTCTGAGGAGCTTACAGCTGACACGCTGGTGTCTTTATTTCCACCAGCAATCCTTTTAGAGTTGGCCTCGGTGATCAGTCATGCCACTGACAAGCCGCTCAGGCCTCGGCACCTCAGCAGCCCTCCATCCACTCCTCATGACTCTATGCCATTACAAAGGAGGAGGAGGGGGGAGAGAGAGAGAGGGAGAGAGAGAGAGAGAGAGAGAGAGAGAGAGAGAGAGGGAGGCCACGGCCCAGACTGAGAATTTAGGTTGACTCCATTTTTCACATATTGCAAGACATGTTATTTATCTCTGTGCCCCTCAGGTTCGATGCCAGGGTTAAATTAATGCACAGTAACTTAAAGAAAAAAGCTGCTGGGGAAAAGAATAATACCTGTTGTGGAGACAGGGCGTCCTGCATTTCTGCCCACACAGGCTTCATTTATTGTTTGGCACCCATAACACTGCTGTAATTGATACATTATAAAGTCTTACCGTAATGGAAACAGCGTCAAACCACAGGATATCGCCTGGAGCGTCACAGGTGCTGACAACGATCATAGGTTCACTTGTTTGGCAATTTGTCAACCAAGTAAAAGCATACGGTTTTGAATAGAGTGGAGCTACTAGATATTCGATGGGCTGCAATGTGTAGCTTCACCTTTAGATGGCACTAAATCCTACGCACTGAACCTTTAGATAAATCCTCCACACGCACGTATGCATGTCACAAAAGTATAAAAGCAAATGCAGTTTCATTTCGTGGGGGGAAAAAAGTACACAAATGATAGTAAACATTAATTACAACAAGTGACAATCCATCATAGAACAGTTTTAGGAGGACTCATTAAACCCGATCTAAAACTAATCTCCACGCAGTTTTCAACGCCGTGTGAGAGGAGGCCATACGAGTGTTGTCTGGTACCTCTGGTATAACCATGAAGAAACGCTCCTGCACACTGGGCGAGTGTGTCCTCAGTGATGGGGGACAGCCTGGTGTTTCTGGGTGGAGTGAATGTGAGTCGTTTTCCAGCTCGTAGCAGATGATGATCTGTTGATTACCCCGGACCACAGTAATTATGGCTGAGGGCCGCTCGTGAATTATGCCCTCTGTGATTATACCAGCTCACTGTAAATGACTTATTTACAGTGTTGTTGATGCCTCTTCAGAGAAATGACTCGCCCTGCACACAAACAGCCTCTTTCACGGAGATCCCCCGTCTCTAATTAGGGACGACGCGGTGACACCGAGGCGGTCTCGTGTGGAATTTGGATTCAATTTGGACACCCGGGCCGGCAAACAGATGACGGATCAGTTTAAACAACATACCATATGGTCCTGGAGCGTGGATGGGCTTCACAGAGCAGAGGTTGTGTTACCCTCTGGCGTTCACAGCTCTGTTTTAGAGGTGGTGCGGTGTGCTGCGCGCTCAGCAGATCGTCGAGGGGTGGTCTCATCCGAAAAGAACTTCAGAGTCGTGTCAACAACTTATTGTGCGTGTCACAGACGTCAACGTAACCAGATCCTAATGACAGATAGAGTAGCGCAAACATCCCTGTTCTGAAGATGTCCTTTAAATGCGTATGATCAGTTGGCTTTAATTGTGTCTTTTCAAAGTCCAGTGTGAAGATAGGCGAAATGTTCCTACTGGTACATTTAGAAGAAAAGTAATAGACCATAACACAGGGATGTCAAACATACGGGGCCAAAACCGAACCGAAGGGGGTGACTTTGTTTTGATAAGAGTAAAAGTACTAGTAGCTAAACCGTTCATGTGTTTTGTAAAAATAGAGTTTATTAAATGTCAATATTTTCAGAATGTACTTTTCTTGCACTATATTAAAGGGGGAATCTGGAGTTGTTGTTGTTTATAGGTTATTATGGTATGATTTCACCGGTTTAGCCCACTTGAGATCAAACATGTATGTGGCCCCTGCACTAAAATGAGTTTGACACCCCTGCCATAACATTTACATATATGTGGTTACACTCATTGTTTACCTTCACTGAACTTTGTTGGATTAGTTTCAGCTTCCTCCGCCTGGCGCCAGGCTGCAGCGTCTCCTGTCACTCTGCCAAAAGCAGCTCTTCGCCCTCCGCCATCTTTCACAACAATCACCTTTTCTCTCTCCTCCTCTCCAGCTTTTATCTTCCCTCGTCATCCCTCCTCCTCCTCCTCCTCCTCCTCCTCTCCTCCGAGCTGTATCTCATCTCCGTTAGCCGCTAAACAAATTTACAGCTTTAATTTTCCCCACGAACACGTGCATCGCTTCCAGGTGTGAGCAGTGGAGCTGGGACCCGTGGATCCGGGGGTCAGGGGTCGCTCTGATTAACAGCCGTCCTCTCGAGGGAATGACAAACTTCCCCGGCGCTGTCACCGAGAAGTATGACGCTCCCTTTGTTCCCTCCCTCGGGCGGCGGCGACGGGCCGACCAATCGGAGGGCGGCGGGTTTAAATCTGCCAAATCTGTAGACGAAACAAAAAGTCCCTTCAGCCTGACGAACAGACGCAGGCCCGCTGCTGGAGCGGCCGCCTGCTCCGCCACCAGCAGAGATTGCACTCAAGTGCTTAGTGCATATAATTACAAGTAATTGGCAAATAGTGGGCTCTGACCAAACAGAAATTGTTTCATTATGTCTAATTAACACCTACTTGATTATGGTTAATTACCAGTGTTTGATAATGGAGGAGCAAAGTTGTCAGTCTGGAGACGAGCAGGAGCCATCTGGATCATTGATAACCATATGCTGGGGCCCCGCGCCGCTTTGCCGGGGACCGGAGCCGACAGGGCCAGCGACGGTGGCAGGTGTCTGCTGAGCATAAGATGCAGCATCTGCATGAGGTGTAAACACAACACAAATAAACATGTCAGTAAACACACACACACACACACACACACACGCTCATGTATTCAAATACATGCATAATCAAACACACGCCTACTCTCTTGTGGGCATGTAATTAATTGTCCGCCTTAAATTCCTGCATTTAAAATGATGCTTGCTTAATTTAATTGCTGTCAAAGGACCATCCTCTTGTTTCCACATCAGATTTGAATTGCCTTCATTCATGAGCCAGTGACGTGGCCGTTCACATATTACATCAGTCCTTGGTGTTTATTTATTGAATTATTTATTTTTGCATAATACGTAATGAAATAACATTATGTTTCGTTTTACAGGATAAACAACGATGAAGTGATAGACATCTAGATTTGGATATATGAGTAATTAATCCATATTTTGAATCAGTGATTGCTGGTGATGCAAGATGGACAATTGGTCGACCCCTAGACATGGAAATATATAGGTTTTTTTTTATTCCTCCAATTTAGATTATATTGGTTTTCTATACATAGTTTACTGAGTTATCAATTATATTTTGAAGTGAGAAAAAAGGATGGTTGGATGGATGGATGGATTGGTCTGTGGGATCAGTTTCCAGCTCGACTCTTGTTTTTGAGCTGAAATGTGGTGTTTGAATGCAGCTAAATAATTACTATAGTAAATGAACAGTAAGCAAATTGCCAGTCCCAAACCTGAAGGAAGGCAGAAACAAATGCCATTAGGAGCAGAACAGAGTTCCTCACAGCCTGGGAAATTATTCCAAACAGAAGGCTCCCCGCTGTAAACAAAAGAAATTACCCCTGCACTAAAATTGTCTGTCTGTCCCTGTTAATTAGCGGAACACACAATGTGAAATTAGCTATGACGCACTCGGAAAGGAGAAAGATAAATAGTCACTTATTGGGAAAGAGTCAAGTCAAGACTCGCCATACGTAGCATTTGTCATCTTTAATTGTGGGATCAATTAAAATTTGGGGGATAATGATGATTTATACGTGTTTGTGTGTAATTTGATATTCATTAAGTCAGCCTGACACATGCTGCTATCAGCTTGTTAATTGTGTTTCCTTTTTGTTGAAGCCTGGCTTTTCAATGCGAGTGGCTCAAAGTTTACAAACTAGCTCGGCTGAGTGATTCCGTGCCGTGGCTGCCGCGCAGGATTGTGCTGCTGCAGCGAATTGGTCACTTCTTATTTGTCTCGTCTTTGAAAACCTGTACTACGTCACTGAGATGTTCAGCTTGTGGATCCCTTTCCCCAACAAACACCAAGTTTACTCTGCAGTAAGCTGTTTGCACTCCCATGCAGGCCAAATGACCTCTGACCTCTTATTGGTGTTGATGGGAACATTTGAGTCTCTTCTTCGTCGTATCATGCTAATACAAACCTTGCAACGTGTTCAGACGCAATGCTACAACGCACATTCATCGTTCAGCCATGAGGACGATAGCATAACAACATGGGACGTACAGTGGTTCAACTAGTTCTCAGTTCACGGAGCTTCTCTTGATTGAAGGTGAAGGCTGGTCACCATGGTAACAGTATCACTGAAGTAACACTTTGATCCATGTTGTTTTTCTTGCCTTCTCCTCTAAATGACTGCCTCTTGGCCATTTGTGACATCTGACTTGACTCTAAGTGGCAACCTCCTGGGTTGACAGATGAGGCCAATAGGGACACGGAAAAGCCTGCAGTACACAGGGTGACCACATGAGGCTGGCCCCCAATCTGGTGCCAACCTGACTCAATCCCCATAGATTCCCAGGTTAAGATTGTCAACGTTAGAGGTGAATTAAACACGTTAAAATTTTGGCTCTACCTATGCTCCATCTCTTTACCCGTCTCTTGATGAACCAGGAAGTAGGAGGAGTTAGGCATCGGCAAGATGACTACGAGTGAATCACCCGCAATAAGCCTCACAAGCAAAGCAAGACTCACTATTGGCTATAGCGACGGTGTATATTGCATTTTGAGCAGGCTATGCCGGCTCAAATATTTTGTGTATATCATCTCATTTTGACATGAAAGAAACTTTAATCTTATTTGTCATCTTCACGTTGCCATATTCCTGTCAACATTTTGCTGAACGAGGCTATCGATTGAGGTGTGCAGCTTCTCCGTCGGCATCATCGTTGGAACAGTGTTGCTGTATCTGATCCATAAACTCTTCCTCGCCACACGTGATGCCTGAGAGCGTCTTACATTGCACACTGGGAGCCTGAACATTCACCACATTCAGTATCCGCTCACTGCGTCATATTCTTCAGAAGGCAGCATAGGTCAGATGAAGAGAACAGTCATTTGAGCTGTGCATAATGCAGCCAATTCATCATGCACACGTAATGGGTGATGTTTGAGCGCACCAGACAGCAGTGATGGGAGAGCACTTTCTTGTCATGCCCCGCTTGCTTTTTATTTTTTTTTTCTCTCTCCCTCTCTCTGTTCCAATGCGAGGCTAAGATGTAGGCCAAGTGGAAGAACACCAAATGATTCCGCGCGGGACAAGATCCCCCCCATTCACACGGCGCCGAGCTCGTCCTCCTTATTCATTTTCTTAGATTACCATCAAATTTGTGTCACCAGCACGACGGCGTTATTGACTCACAGCGATGCACTCCCTTTGCTTTTGTCGTTATTAGTTGACACGCTGACATTTTCATATGTGTCTTTGCTAATGCCTGCAAATTGCTCTGACCGGGGAACGTGAGAATTGAACAGATAATTTTAATAAGATTCAACTGGAGATGCTGCGATGTGCCTGCCTTACACATACAGAATACCAATTGTAACCTGTTTTCCGAGGCGACTAAGGCAGCGAGCTCTAATGGGTTTTGACAACATTGTATTAGGCACAACAACGACGCATAATGTACCGAAAAATTGGACGTGAAATTGGAAACATAGCCGAGAACAAAGTAAATTTACATGGTTTGGTAGGTTTGGTGATGTCTGATATCATACTCTCTCATGCAAGCTCTATCTGGAGGGAGAAGGCAGGAGCTGGGAATAGGAGAGGAGGTTGGGGGGGGGGGCTTAACAATGGATATCAGTGGAGAGTGCTTTTAAAGTTAAGGCTGATGGATGGCTTGTCAAAAAAATAATTGCACTGGTATGGAAGTGGGCTCGTGCGAGCTCGCCGAGGAAGGGGTTGGTTGGGTATGGGGGGTGTCAGAGCGGCAGAGGAGGGAGGTGCGATCAGCAGAGAGCATGATGGGAAGTGACAGTGGTCTGTCAAGAGGCAGTGGCTGCCCAGAGAAGTGTGAAGCCGGAGCTATGAGGTGGCAGGAGAGAGCAGGCTGTCAGAGCAGGAAAGTGGCTTTAATACGGCGAAAAGCAAAGGAATCCGCCTGTCAGGCATGCTCAGCCAAGCCAAGGTGGCGGCGGCGGCGGCGGCGGCGGCGGCGGAGGCAGGGAGAGGAGAGGAGAGGAGATGGGGGAACGGATACGGGTGGAAACAAAGGTAGAGAGTGAGGGATGGAGCGACCGAGGGAGGAGGGAGGTGGAGGACCGGGGTACAGGCAGTGAGAGCTGTGTGGCAGCAGGAGAGGCATGATGGGAAATTGTGTGGGACAGAGGAACAGGCCCAGCCGTCAATTAGAGGTTCCCGTGGAAGGTTCCTGTGGCTGAGGTGATAAAACTCATCAACTCTCCTACTCGCTCTCCAGGTGGCACCGGACTCGCTCCGCGCCGCTGCCTCTAAGAGTCGACACAGGTACTGCAGCGTATAACTTTAGTCAGTGCAACTCTCTATAGCACTTCTGCTACCGTGTCCTACGCCGCCCGGATGCGCCTGCACATCCTCATCATATCCGTACATGCAGAGTGAAGGTCATGCAGTAGGTGTTTCTGCATGATCTCGACTCGCTGATGGAACAAAGACAACGGCAGGCCGATAATGATCCTGGTGGATCATCCTTTGCCATTACGTGAAGTGCTGCACTGTATTTAATAAGGCTCGCCTGCGCCGTCTCTGACCTTGCGTGAAAGGCACTTTAAGTCTGTGACCCTCGAAGAGATGCCGAGAGACTCGCAGACGTTTGATTGCCGAACACAAGCTCGATTGGCTTTTACCATCGCGGCGATTGCTCTTGTTTTTTGCGCCACCCCCCGATGATGGTGCTTCATGTATGTTATGTTATGCTGATACGGCACGGCGTGATTGATGCGGCGCGTCAAGATCCAATAATGACAATGTCACTTTTCCACTGTCGCCTGTGTTGCATTACACTTTTGGTCTCATTTCATGAAGAGCAATTTTCATGATGTGCCTTTATTTATACATTGGGCGGATGCAGTGTTTTATAACCGCATATAATGGTAAAGCAAATGCAGGCTGGGTGACAAACCCGAGCACACGCGATCCCAGAGCCATGTGGGGAAATCGTTTTTTTTTCGTGACTTTGCCGCAGCATGTGTGGTGCAGCAGGAGCCGTGATCTGTGTCTTCACATTCATAAGCAATTAGTCCTGCCATAATTTATTCCTCATTAAGAGCCCATAATTAAAATTCTCTGTAGCTTCTTTGAACTTTAAATTACACTCTCATTTTCTACAAATATAAGCCCCGAGATTTGAGGGCCACTAACCGCCGACTGCCGTAATAAAAAAAAGAGTTATTCTGAGAACTTATCATTACAGATCATGATATAATGATACGTTCACTCGTGAACTTTATCCTCTGTCAGGCCCGTGCAGTTTACCCAAATGGCGACTGATTGAGAGAGTGTGTGTGTGGAATTTAACGAGGGCATTCAAGGCTCGTTTTTATCTGTACTGATGGAAAGTCCGTGGAAGAGTTTGAAGTTATTACCTAAGGCACGTGACGTCCACGCTATCTCTCACTCGAGTTCTATTACAGGGGTTTGGGTGTATGACAAACCAATTCAATGAGAGTTTCTGGCTTTTCTCATATGGTTCACTGCTAATGATGTTTATTATTATTTGCGAATAATTCATCCAAATTCTTTTAGAATTTTTCTGTAATGTTTGAACATTTGTTTTCTTGCTTATACTCAGATTATGGAATTAATACCTGTGTGTCATGTGTGCACTCTAAATATTGATAACCACAAACTGTATTGATGTTAAGGGGGGTGGGGTCATTGGATGACACAATTCTTGGCTGATCACATTATCTTTATCTCTGGTTGCCTGGCAACCTCAGAACGACTTGGCTAGCCGTTTCCCCCTTCTCTTCAAATGTAATGCTAAGCTAAGCTAACAGGTACCGGGGCTGTATGGGCATATCCGCCGTGCTGACAGTGTTTGATTTTGCTAAGATGTCTTATTTCCATTCTGTTGTTTTATGTAGACGTTTCCAAACACGCAAAATGTCACTGGCATCACTGACATCTGGGATCCTATTTTCATATATTTCAGCTGGAGTCCTATGTAGTCTGTGGAATTCCATTTGTTTGATTAATCTTTAACCTTTGTAATGAATGTGTGGAGCTGATCAAAGCAAAGGGAACAATGAGTAGCTGCATGTGACTCCACAGCGCGGTATTATCACTACCTGGAAAAAAAGGCACCGTGTCAACAGTGATTGGGGGGAAAAAGATATATGGACTGGCCGAATTGATGAAGTGACTCGGGCGGGAGGGAGAGAAAGACATTGAGGTGAAAAAGGAGGAGGCAGTATGGATGGAAGGCATGGATGGATAGAGGGGAAAGCCCCATTTAGTGGAGAAAGGGCTCTTTGGCCTGCCCATAGAACAGAAGGAGAGTCCAAAGCCATTGATCTCTTGCAGCCAATGACAGGCCAGAACTCAGCAATAATCATGACAAATGAGCGGAGCCTCCACCAGATGAGAAACTGCCGATAATCACGCAGCCAACCCCCCCAACCCACCCAAAAAAGAAACTAGCAAGGTCGCAGTGGAGTGCAGTGGAACTCCAATCGCTCTCAATACTCCTGAGGGAGATGTTCAGGGAGAGCACACAGACTCAGGGCGACATTAAAGCCACTGTGGACAACATGAACATAGATACATCCAGTGACCAATGAGGACTGTAAGACCCAAACACCAACAGTGATTATTCTCACACGGCCGCCATGATTCTGATCATCAGGCCTTCTGTCTGAAGAAGACGACTCTCCTATGTGAGGAACTGCTCTTCTTTTGAAATGTACCTTTAGATAAGTATGTTCATAATTTGGCCCAATACCAAAAGGACAAAACTGATTAATCAAACTATCGCACGTGGAGAACTTCAACCTTTGTCACCTTATATAGAGATGTATATCTATCATTATATAGAATTAGGATAAAGGCCCGCAACAACTAATCAGTTGAATCAATTCTAATTTGATTGATTGATTAAAATAGTTGGCTACTCATTTGGTAATTGATTTATCAGGTCGGTTTTAAAGCCTGGCACACATCTAAAGTGGGAGCAGTAATTGGACTATAATGCTGTTTAGTGCTTCTATTTCAACCCAATTACTCAATGCTAGATTAAAAAAGGACATATTAGTTGATCATCAAAGTAGTTGTGTGTTGCAGCCTTATTATTCTGCTACCTGGCAGATTTCACAGCATTTTGTAAAATCAACAAATCACTTTTAGGGGCAGACTTAGAAAATATGTACCAAATGAATGGATTTAAGTAATACATATAGGATCATAAATCACAGGTTAAGTTTTTAAAACTGCAGCAAACAAGGCGCTGTATCATGTAAACAAGAGTATGAATGGAATCTTCTATTAGCTTAACTTATATTAACATTGTTATCCAAATAATGTCTAATAAAGTTGATCGTTGGAACATTAGTGTTAATTGTTAGTGTTAAAGAAAATAGAGTCACTGTTGCTGATTATACAGAGTCAATCACTCACTCACCAAGTCCTCCACTGTCTCAATAAAGGATGTTATCATTGAATTTTTCATTTTGGAGAAACTTAAGAAAATAAGTTGTTACAAAAACAAGCACCTCTTTCCCTGCACTTCAAGGTCAGCGACTATAACTGAGGATCAATCTTTGCACTTTGTCGTTGGTTTCCTTAAAACAAAGCTAAGGCCGGGAAATAAATGAGCCCGCTGACATTCTCCTATAAAGATATTCACACCCTGAGTGTTCCTCTTTGTAGATTAGAGCTAAACAATAATGATTAAATTGCCGCAGACAATCAATCCAGGTTCTGATAAAGTATGATTGGTCGCACATTATCCCTCCTCTTTCCCTGCGGAGGTTCTCCAGCAGTCTGACAACAGCAGCCTCCCCCTCCCACACACCCCCCCCACCCCCACCCCCACCCCCCACTCCACCCACTCTGGGGATGAAACATTTTCTAATCAGCTTTATCTCCCACGTCTGAATTTATCTTATTCGTGGAAAATGCCAATATATTAAGCAGCTTGTATGATACACAAGGTGACCCTACTGACTTAATGACATCATACATTATCCTTAATGAAGTCAATATCTCGTCTTTTAGCTGTCTGTCTATTGGGCCGATTAATTGCGGTGTCATTAAAGTTAGCTCTCTTTTCATTTGAGCTTGGCAAGTGGCATAAAACTAATGTTCTTAGTTATCAACCACTGAAATAGGATGGAGGGTGGAGGAAATTGCAGGGAGGATGTAGGGGGGTTCCCTACGGCCAACATTGGTGTGTTCTCTCAGTGACACACACACACACACACACACACATACGTATACGGACGTTACTGTCGAACAGATGGACCTGGGACATTTGTCATCAGATAAATGTAACTGTTTACTTAATGAATTGACTGTTTTCTTATGCAAATATAAAAATGCTGCCACACATATTTGATGTTATGATTTGTTATGATTTGTTTTTAGGGCTGCACCTAACAGCAATCTGTTATTAATTAATTGGATGAAAAAGCTCATCATTTTCAGAGACCTACATTTGAAGAATGACATATTTCGAGGAACCTGCAAACAGACAAACTGTATATCCGACATAATAAAATTCATGCCTCCTCATCAGGAGGCATTTTGGTAATGGATCAATAATCAGTGAACTTAGTATGCTGTAAAAGTGTGTGATGCAGCGTTTTGTCCGTGTTGTCCACTTTGACTGACATGCTGCAAAGTGCTTTCGGTTGAAATTGTGCCCCTGTGGCTGTGTTTAAGGCGGAATAGGGGCCAGTGGCTCGGTCCCCCTTAAACTCACATAGTGGTGACAGGAGATGCCGGAGGAGTGTCAGTGACTTGCAGTTCTCTGCCGATGGCCCGAGGGCTGGAAATGACACCTGCTCAACAAAACAATGGTTCTGTGATGGTTGCTGTTACTAAAATACGTGACACAGTCACTGTTTTCTTCACCTGTTTGGCGAGAAACCGTGGCACCCACCTCCCAGTGGTGTGTATTTGTGAAAAGTCCATCCTTAAATGAGAATTCATGCATGTGAGCGTCCATTTTGGGAAAAAAGTTTGACTGGGACAAAACACTTTCCTGTGACGATGATGCATCCATGTCAGGGCAACATGCACCGACACCTGAGCCCCCCTAATGCTACGGCTGCTCCCGCCTCTGTTTGCTCCCTGCCATCCATCCCTCCCTCCCTGCAGCCCCCCCCCCTCCCCCAGCTCCCCCCTCTCTTAGTGCTGAAACAAGCAGACAGGATGGAGAGGGGGCGGGGGGTGGGGGGTGGGGGGTAATTTACAATGTGTTATCTTTGTCTATAGCCGCGAAATGATATGAAGTAAATCAAGGTGGGAGTAATGAAAGACGGAGAATTCATTCCTGTGAGCACATTTTAAGTGTAGTATCCGTTATGGTGGCAGCGCCTGAAGAGGCTGGAATGAGACGGGGCTGAGGGGCCATAAAGCAGCGGCGGGGCCCATGTTAATGCTGTCTGTCTGGGGTTAGTAATTGGGTTGCACTGATGAGTTGCTTCGAAGACAAAGTGTAAATCCCCCACGCCTGCCGTAAATCTTACATTGTTGGAACAAGGTGCAATCCCAACAAATATTGATCCTGCCTAGGGGCCTGCTGTGTGTGTGGGTGTGTGTGTGTGTGGGTGGGTGGGTGGATGTGCACCTCCAGTTGCTATATAGTCAAACCACTACACCCTGGTCGTCTTGTTCTACAGTACAATTGCAGCCTTCGATGTGGCCCCTGTTGTTAAACCGCTGAGCTTGTTTTGGAGCGAGATTGTTGTCACTGCCTCCCCAGCTGTGATTCTCTGCTCTCAAGTTAGTTGTTGTTGTTGTTGTTGCTGTTTCTTTGGGTTTTTTTTTTTTTCTTGAAGTGTTTGGCGGAAAAGTAACTGCATTGAACTGTGATAGACATTGTGGCTGCATTATTCAACACTGAGGTGTTAAACGATATGATAAAGCTGTAGAAAATAATGGGTAACATTTAATTTGTTGTGTGTGTGGAAGAGCCCGCCCAGGTGGCCATCTTGAATTATGTTGAAATTACCTGTAGCGGCAATGAAGGCAACGGAGGCACATGTTCCCTAATTTAACGGTGCTTTGTGATTGGACTGTCTCTGTCCAATCTGTCGCTGGTATAAAAAGAGGGTTGAAGGTTTTTGTAGCTTTTCACAATGTATATACGTAATTATACAATATCTACGTCCATTTGTGTTGATTTACAACTACAAACGTTCCAATTGTAAAACAACATCATCAGTCTGTCTTTAGCTCTAATCCTGCCCAAACCCTGTTGGAGACCATTTGATATCATAGTGAATCTGTGTTGTGTGTGTTTTCACTTGTTTTCCTTGTTTTCTATTGACCAAACAATTAAACCATGAATCAAAAACAAACGAACAGAAAGATCAATTGTGATAATAATCATTAGTCACAACATCAATATACATCATACATGCTGGCATATGCGTGTGGCTCATTTGCCATCACATATGTACTGAATGAAATTATGTATTGTAAGTAATGACAGTTGATATTTAGAACAACAGAAATCAGATCACATGTGCTTTTTCTCTTAACCTTTGGAGCTTCTGAAATGTCACGGAGAAATCTCTCCTTAAGTCGGCTGCCGGACGGGTGTGTGCGCGTGCGCGCGCACGTTCGTGTGTGTGTGTATGTGTGTGTGTGTGTGTGTGCGCGCTCGTGTGTGTATGTGTGATCCAGGCAGACAGCTTATCGGTGAACACATCCTATCTGGCTTGACAGGTCACTGTCAGGTACAGCACCCCTCCTCTCACACCCCTACTGATACCGGGTGCCACACACAGAAATCTACCTGCATCAGTATGCTAATGTGATCTGATGGGGGGAGCTGTTAAAGCTGTGAACCACTCATAGCCAGGCGAAGGAAAAGTTGATTTACACCCACAGGCCGGTGTAATTTCCTTGTATTTGCACAGTTGGCGCGGCCACATCACGCCGCTCAATCCAAAGCGCCACAATCAAAAACAGAAAGCTGGCGAATGATTGGCGGCAGGGATGCGAAAGGTGATATGGCGAGCGGCGGTGACGTGCCGACGACTTTTATGGTGAATGTGTTTGACGCACAAAAAAAGGTCACGTCATTTAGAATAGGAATCAGCTCGTCGCCTTAACCTCAGCTGTCAGTCTGCTACATTAATCACACTAATCTGCTCAAGTATGCATTCC
>JAFBJT010106662.1:12455-72867 GCA_016785325.1 Chascanopsetta lugubris
GACCTTCCAGCTGGTGTTACAGTTGACAGCATTGACCTGCAGCACAAAATGTTCAATTTAAGATTTGTTTTTAATGATTAATGTTTCATTCGAATCCTAATTCCCAGGAGAAATGTCTTGTTGTTGTTTTTATTAGCCTGGAATGAGCCCTTTATATGTACATCCTCTCCCCAGAGGCAGCCATGTCGGACCACTAGGACTTTACAGTGGCCCAGAATGGACAAATACAATTTTGAGGTGTATCAACAACTGGAGGCTATGAAATGTGGCTGAAATGGAGGTGTGAGGTGAGGTGTGTTCAGCTGCTGCAATACGCAATCTCACCACTTGATGTCACCGAATCCTACAAATGATAAAACAGTGTATTTATTCAGCACTTTAGAAAGAAAATGCTCGAAAATACCCCACACAACATTAAAAAAACAAAACAGAAAGTGGATGTCTGGAGGTAACTATGGGACATAAGTATGATGTTAACATTACCACACACGCCAAATAATATGTAATCAAACGTACACCAAGAAACGTACCAGTGTCAAAGTACAAATGAATGAGTCTCACCTCTTTGCAGCCGGGGTTGTCCAGCAGCTCGATGTTACTGGCGTGGAGCGGCTGACCTGCGTTCACGGGCATCAGCACCACCTTGTCACCGACCACCACCTTCAACCACACCAGAGACGGGTCACACACGGCAGAGGGGGACACGGGTGTTTGGGACATGTATACCAGCAGGGTTCAGATGGATGAACCAGAGCGCCAGAGAGTGTGTCCATGCAAAGAAAGAGGTTTGTCTCAGGTCTGCAAACAAACCGAGGTTTGATGTGCAGAGGCAACAAGCTGAGATTCACACGGTGGAACGGCACGTGAACTCTGTTCATATCGTGGCGAGTGAACATGAACGCAAAAAAAGGGACACTACCCGGTATTGTATCACAATACATGCTCGGTCTAGTTATAATAAACTACTGTAACAGACCAGTCGCCTGCATCTCATCGGACAGCACACGGGGTTTGAAGTGCATCTTAAAGAATGGGCTACTGAGAGACACCGTCAGTGTCGTACAGGAAGTGACGACCGACCCAGTGCTTTTACAGCTAGACCTGAAAGTCTACATGCAAGGCCAAGTGCATCCATGCATTGAACGCAATATTCTGTGTCGGATCTCAAAATGCACAAACACCATGCACAACCAGGAGCGATACCTTTAACCATAGGATGCTAAAGCCAAAGAGGGAAGGACAAAATCAGAGAGGTTACTGGACCAGGACAAACAATGGGAGAAATGTCATGTTGCTCCACAGAGATAATGAGTAATAGTCCGTTGACAGTGTGACGGCAGGCGGAGCGAGTGACACCTACGTTATCTCCCTCGCTGCGGAGCTTCCAGAAGGGCTGGATGTAGAACCACGAGCCCTCGTTACCGGCCGTGTCCAAGGAGACGCGCATGGCGTTCTTCTCCAGCAAAGCGGGGAGGCGCTTGTTCACCGTCAGGTATTTGTTGCTTTTGATGTGGAGAAGCTGAGACACAGACAAAAATCAGGTTGTTAAGATGAGGGTGCAACTGGGACTTTTAGAAAGCAGGGCTCACCGCAGGTCACATGTCACATGAGAAGCTATGGATGTTTAAATGTCATATATCGGATAATATGATCGCCATTACTTGTGCAAGTAAAGTCAAGTAGGTAAAATCGATGTGAGATCACGTGCGTATAGAGTATCAAAGATGACTCATAGAATGAAGATTATATCATAACATAAATTGAAACTTTTAGAATAATAGAAATATCTATCTATTTATATATATATATATATATATATAATACAAATGCATCATGTATATACAACACTTTATAAAGAAATTAAAGAAATGAAATATAGGCAATCTAGTTTTATGGATAGAAGTACATCTGATTTGTTGACTCAGTTTACACAGTCTTGTACAGTACTTGAGTACTCAGTTAACGTTTACCACCTAAAAAAAGATAAGATAAAACATAATATCTTCTTTTTTTTTGTATTCTAAAAAAATGTTGAATAATGAACTGAAGGAAAAGTCTTTGTTCCAAAAAACAAGATTCATGTTTCCTTCACTCTGGCATCCTCCACCCTGTACATTTCCCTATTCCACCAAACAAAGTGCAGGTAAAATTCCACCTTTTCATTATCTTTATTTGTTTATCTTTGAAGGGACTAGTAATCAGAGAGAACGCAGGCTTATCATTGCAGACGTTTCCAGACCTGCCTGAAGAATCAGAGGTCGGATCACTCAAAACGAAAGCTTGGTTAAACTGACAAACAAAAACAAAGCAGAGGACGAGGAAACCGCATCATTACAGGCGTTTACTCAGGAGCTGCTGAGTCGTACCTGGATGACGTTACTGTATTTGACAATCTCCCCGAGCAGCTTCTTGTTCTCCGACTCGTTCTGCTTCTGCTCCAGCTCTGCTGCATGCTGGGTAGTCACAGAGAGGTTTGTTAGTGATGCAAGTGGAATTATGAATGAAATGACGTGCCATGTAGATTTTTACATGAAAAAAAAGTCCAGTTTGCACCTGTAACTTCTTGAAGAGATCTCCCTGTGTGTTATTGTTTCCTTGTTTTCCCTGTTTGGCTTTCCAGAACTGCTTCTGAGCCGAATATCTGTTCATGGGACACACCTTGAAGAGACAATCTGCAGAGGATACACACACACACACAACACACACACACACACACACACACACAGGAGTCACTCCCTGTGAGGCAGCTTCAGTGCCACTCCAGGATCTTCATGTGGTGAAAGTGGATGTTTGAGGTTCGTGGTTGTTTACCCACCGGGGGCCTGGAGGGTCGGTTGAGCCCACGAGGGCCTCATGAAAACCTCAATGTTATGTTAAATAACAACTGACCGTAAAGTCAGGTTAGCCTTGACTGTGTGCGTGCGTGTGTGTGTGTTTGTTTGTGTGTGTGCGCCTGAGTGTGTGCATAGAACTCTATAACCCAATGTGACTCATACACACCTCGGAACTTTTTGGGGGGGTTTGTCAGGTCTCCAGCATCAGGCTGAACCACACACCTGTCATCAACAAGCCTGTAAAGGAAAAACAACAAAAATACAGCAAAATCATAAATACAGCAAATCATGCTTGATTCTTTTTTTTTATCCAAATCCACGAATTGTTCTTTTAGAAGTAAAAAGAAACTATTGAACTATCATCTTGCTAGTACGTGAAAAAAAAAAGTGAACTCTAGTAACATCTCCCTTCAGTGATTCCCCACCTCTCTACACAATTTCATGGAAATCTGATGAGTCATGTTTGTGTGATCCAGCACTTAATAAAACACAGACAAAACAAACAAACGAAACTTCAACCGGCAGAACTCAATACACAGTTTGGCGTAATGAACCCTATAGTGTAGCGGTAGTGAGATTGGGGGTGTAATGGTGAGCAGCAGGGGGTGGTGTGAAGTTAGTCAACCTCACTTTCCAATTGGCTTTCATGTTGGTGAACTCTGAAGAAGAGGATGGGGTTGAAGAGCGACGTGGAAATGAAACCTTTCTGGGTGTTGGTGGTTAGACCAGTTAACATTCGCAAGTATCAGCTGGTGGTGAACTGGTGTTGCTTGGCAGGGGGGGAGTGGCCAACTTTGACTGTAGGGTTTCCAAACAGCAACCAACAAAGCCTGCATACCAAACCTTTAAAAGCTTCACACGCTTCACAGTCTGGGACTCATCGAATTGAAAGGGCGACCAATGCTCGTAAATATCAAAACCGAAAATGTAAAGAAAATGAATCAATCAATTTAAAAACCACCCGGTAAAACCAGATGTCGGTGATTGAGATGGAGGACGAAGCTTCAAGCAACAACGTTGTTGAGGTCACTGGGGGGAAGTCGACTGTGGCCTCCTCCGCGCTGTCGACACCAGAGGAAACCGCGTGGTTTCTGCTCAGGGTTGATTAGACGGAATTTAAACAAGTGTCATCCACTTAATAACGGCCTCCTCGCCCACATCCTCCACTTTTAACTGATCTTTGCCCACGGTTTTACACACTGGGACGTTTGCGCGACGAGTTCAGCGGGTCACAGAAAGTCGCTCTTTAGACAAATCTACACGGACGACTGTTGAAAGCCGTCAAAGGAATCGAAACCGTAGTTTGCTGAAGTTTGCTGGTCTATAAGGGATATACGCACATTCACAGTACAGACTCGTGGAAAAAAAACGAAGGGTCATTTTACATGTGCCAGTGTGTTAGCAAAACAGGAAGAGGATAGCACTTCTGTTTCCCGGGTAGGTATCGGTAGCTTTCCCTAGATAGCGGGAGAGGCAGAGGGTGAAACAAGCAGAGACCGAAGAAGAGTGTCCTCAAAAGGTGAAAACAGATGTATGCAAAACGCACACTCTAATTTTCCAGTTCTAGTCGGACATGACAAACACCCTGGAATCGACAGCTAGATAGTTGATCAGTCACAGTGTTACCATGGTAATGTGTTGCATCTTAACTACCCCGACCCCCTTTAGAATAAAGACGATATTTCATTGCTATTTGCACTCTGAGAACATGGTGTAGGTTTTCTTTGTTGTTGTTGTTGTTGTTTGACCAGTTGGCCGGTTGTTTCAAATGGTCCATGACTTGTAAGTGCGAGCTATGTAAATAGAATTTGTTTTGATTTGATTTGTGGCATTAATATCCATCTGCTTTTTAGACAAGGATTAGTTTAACATTTGAATATGTATCTACTGTTTGTTTTGAACGGGTTCATAACACTAAGAAACACACGGAGGCCTTCCTCCATGTTAGCACACAGCCAGTTGTGCACAGTTGCTATTTTTTCACACACACACACACACACACACACACCGATCTCATTCCCTATAAGGACCATTTCAATCAACAACAATGTCAGCCATTCAGTCAGCCATTATTCCGTGAAAACTGAACACATAACACTGGCAAATACAATACAAATGGAAATTCCCCTGAGGACATGTTTCAAGTGTCTGTAATTTAAGTGATTAGTGTCCCAGAGCGATGGTATATAGGCTTTTCTTGTTGTGATCAAAGTGCAGGTCAAAGCTCCCTTTGGTTGATTAACACCTGATCTGATAGTTTTATTGATGTCTTGATTTTCAACCTGGAGTAAAGAATGAAAGGGTTTCTCATGTTTGTTTTTCAGAGTTGGTACTGTGTTATCTACTGATCCTATCTGCGAATGGAGAGAATCCCAACTGATGAGAAGAGTAATTTAGGATCCAATAACGGAATCCACCTTCGAGTCTCTTGCTCGGTTTAACTCACAAACAGTTCTATCAAAGGTCACAGTGGTTGCTTTCAGATTTGCATTGAAGTCCAGATCCTATGTCAACATGGCTCAGAGGGAAATATGCCAGGATGGTAAAGTCCCAGTCGGATGACACATTCTCACTTTCTACACCAGCAGGGAGCAGTTGACCAATCACAGAAGACTATGGCGGCTGGCCAATCAGAGGAAGAGCATTTTAAGGAGGGAGTGGAAGTAGGAACTGGATAACTGTCGGCGGACGGTATGAGGAAACGACCATGTTTTCTAAATATCCGAGACTGTCAACCGATTCGGGTAGCGACACAAATTAAAGGTGCGGTGTGTATTGTTTTAATAGATCTACGGTCATAAATATCACATCAAATATTCATATTGTGATGAGTTGTATGATCTGTTGACTGAATATAACTGGGATTTAATGATAACTGAAGGTTGATATCATGAGGAACGTAGCAACCTTATGAAGCTTCACCGCTGAATGCCCCTCGACTCTACACACTGTGCCTTAAAAAAGCATTGACCTCAAATGTGCAGACCCTCTTCAATCATGCTGAAATACATTCCATGTCACCACATATGGTGAAAGTAAAGACTCATCTCAGACCCACAGCACAGATGCACAGGGACATCCATTCATCCAACCACTGAGGAGAAACATCATGCAATGGGACAATTCCCTCAATTCACAGGGAACTGGCAGCTCTGCTCAGATGAGCTGAGACACTTCCTTTTTTTATGCCACATCACTTGATTGGTGCGTTACTTCACGGTGTGTGTGTGTGTGTGTGTGTGTGTTATCATTTCCTCCGCCTTTATATCAGAGTTACATCTCGATGAGAAACAATAGGGCCAGACAGGAAACATTATCAAGTGCTAAATGGCCCAACAGGAAGGCTGGGTGGGAAAAGGTCCTCCAGCTCATAAATAAGTAATCTCAGGTCCTCGGAGCAGGGCCCGGAGCAAACAGACGCTTCAGCGCTGCCCGACACTCACAGTCAGCACCGGCCACAGTTTGTGGTGTAACCGAGTTAAACATGAACCAAAGATAAATCAACAGTCCGGACACAGACCAGCTAATAATAGCAGCATGGCTTGTGTGGAGCAGTCTGAGACAACATCAACAACACAGAGGGACGCGACGTGTAATGTGGTGTGGAGACTGCATGTTTCAACCTGCTTGTGATGAGTCATCCATTTCCTTATTAAACAAGCCTCTGATTACTTCACTTTTGTGGAAGGCTATGAGCTAAATAAAACAGGCTCATCAACAAAATGACAGAAAGGTAGAGTGTGTAGGATTCAATGACAACGAGAGGCAAAGTTGCATGTTGCAGGTCTCACCTCCCCTGAGGGCCTATGGTGGCTACCAAGTTATAAATAAAACTCAAAAGGGCTATTGTAAAACACGGTGGTGCAACATGGTGGCCTCCATAAAGAGGACCTACCACCAATATAGTAGTAAAGGGGTCATTCTAGGATCCTGATACCACATCAGCACATGCCATGTTTTCCGTTACTGCTAATAGAAATGGAAAAAGGTTCACATAAATCTCATGCAGTGGACCTTTAAATGGTGGACGGACATGTATTTCATTCTCTTAGCACCAAGGCAAACTCCGCCAACGGCCAGAAATATTAGAGAGCGCTTGATCCAAAAGATCAAGATCACATGAAGATAGGATTGAACCCTCCGCCCCATGACATTTGCGCTCCTCATTAGGTCATGTGGCTTTTGTGTGTTTACAATGTAAGGTGCGTGGGAAATTAAAGATTCATTGTTCTCTTGAGCAAACATGGACATGGACAGCCCCGTGAGGCCGAGGTTACATTGTGCTCGTGGGGGCTGAGCCTCAGTAGACCTTGGTGAGCACCGGCACAGCTCAGTTCACTGATAAACTACCCAGCACCTCTGTTAAACTGCACGAGCAGTTGAAACGCTGATAAGGACTTCGACTTCTTTGCTTCGTAAGAGCAAAGAAATGAACGACTACCACATATCGTTTGCTGCAATTGTGCGGCACAGTGGTTCACGGGGAAATGAAGCTCGTTGAAGTTCACATGATGCAAGAGAGAATCAATAAATGAAGCTGGTCTGACTACAACCATGCCAGTTCTCAAATGTGATCCAGCTCCAATAATCAGATTGAGAGTCAATTTGCTCCTGCACGTCAACACTCAATCCGAACCAAGCGGCGCTCAGTGATCTGGACAGGCTCCACAGTTTCTTCCCCAGATTACAACCTGGAGGTTGGAAAGCAACAGCATAGACTTCCATTTTAGAGGAGAACTGAACATACAGAATCATATGACATAGCTTATTTTCACTTTCGTGCATTTAAAATTGCGCATGATTAAGGGTGTGGGCTCTTAAGTGACACCTGTGCTGACCGGTCACACTCTGTGAATGCTGCGAGAGCACCTTGGGCCCACCCCCAGCTCTCTCATTGCTCCGCCTCTTTTGAATGAACCAGGAAGTCGGAGCAGTTAGGCCTCAGCAAGATGGCGACGGGTGACCTCATACACACTGTGTGGGAACCAATAGGTGACGTCACAAACGCTACGTCCATCTTTTCATCCAAATGTATCTATAGTCTCATACGGCTCACGGCTAAATGCAAAGTCTCGATATACTACACTACACGATAAATTATACTTTTACATGCTTATATTCCAGACTCCAGATAATGGCGCTAGTTAGCTGCTGGCTAACCACAGCGACAGTGGTTGTTTGTTCCGTGGTGCATCAGCTCACCCACAAAAAAGTCCAATACTCATATGCTGGAAAAAGGTATATCGCCACCTGTAGTTCCAGAGGTGTAAGACTCTGGTTAATAGATTGCTTTTGCTCCCGTGCTCATAAACTGGATCAAGGACAGTTTCCCGATTCCACGCACTAGTTGCGCTGCAGCCTCAGCTCTACTTAACTGTGCATGTAAACGTAATGAGTCGACTATCGAGTCAAGTCAGGGAACAAACATACAGTACACAGAGTCAGGTCCTCGTTATCTAAAACCACCACAGGAGCTCAGGACAACGAATAAAACGGGTTGCTGTTTACATAAAAACATGCCGACTCTCGTGAAGTCTCCGCCTGCAACAGGAATTTGCTCAACAGGAGAGAAACAGGAAGAAGAAAGAAAGTGAGAGGGAGTCAGTCAGTGAGGAGAACAGGCAGAGGAGGTGGGTGGGTGGGTGGGGCCGGTTCATTCCACACAGCCAGTCGATCTTTCCACACCTGTGGATTCAGAAGCCGGCGAGCAACTGGAACTACCGGAGGTATTTCACCTTGCACCGATACGCTACACTGGCAACACGGGTTCAGCGCAACTCCACCAAAATCGGACCGTATCAGCTGAGACATACAATAGAAGCATAGAAAAGTGTGGGTCCATGTTGGCTTTTTGCCAGGATTATCTGCAAAGCAGGGGACAACTATTTCGGTTTGAAAGACAACGTTACTGTGTCAACTTTGACAGTTTCATGGGAAACCCGTCCCAACACTCGCGTAATGCATGGAACCGAGGGGTTAGGTGAGCTCCATCCCTCTGGTTGCCAGCAGGTTAACATTCTCGCTTGCGTGACGGTAGAATATTGGACCAAAAGCAAAATGTTGTCCTTGGAGGGAAGACGGGGTCCTGACCTGGATATCCACCGTCTGCACCGGAGGCTCATTAGCAGTTAGACAATAACCCACAAGGCCTGACACTGCTCATCATGTGACCACTCAGATGTATCATGTCGACCATTAGAAGAGTCTCTATCCCGATGTTGGCCAACACGGCTTAACATACGATACGAAGGGGCTGGCAAATGTATGAGTACCGACACTCAGTCAGTCCCTGCTATCTATTGTGGGGGTTCGGTATCTTGCCCAAGGGCCCCTCAGCGTGCAGAGTGGGGAGATAGCGGGAATTGAGCCCCTAACCCTCTGGTGGTCAGAGGACAGCTCAGACACAGATAGGTTGTGAGCTCTTGCTCGTGTTGTCGTCTTGAATAGTTTGACTTCATTCACGTTTGTGCGTACTTTCTGTACCACTGACTCTTGAGTGTTGTCGTCATGGCTCCAGCCGTAGCCGTTTACTTACAACTTGGGACGGCGATCGATACTTTGTTATCTCATCCTTCACCACAATGCAACACTGCCATTGTGTTTGTACTCGTTTACTTGTGGTCTGGTTTGAAAGAGCGAACCAAGAAAAAGATACAGAATCGTGGGCCCTGAGGTCGAACTGCACGTTGGTGTTATGATTATCTACTTCCTGTATTTTGTATCCGGCGCATTTGTGACGTCGGACTCGATGCCGGAGTGAGCCATCAGTAAAACAAGACAACTACTGCTAACAACGAGAAAGGTATCAACCTCCTTCTCTCTACGAAAGAGACAACAACACTATTTCAACCGTCGAATCATGTGACGGCTATACTCAACTATCATCTGCATATACTGTGATTTCCCCTCATGTTTTATCGCTGGGGGCCCCTTTGACGTCTCCCCACCTCTCCTGTGAAGGTCCCCGGGCCCTGACTTTGTCAGGCCTCAACCAGGAATCGTTTGATGACAAACCCCAGTGTCCACCTGTGCAACACGCTGCTTTGCATTCCTGGTACATTTGCGTAAACGTGAAGAATTTCCTTCGGGGCGGCGTGTGTGCGTGTGTGTGTGTGTGTGTGTGTGTGTGTGTGTGTGTGTGTGTGTGTGTGTGTGTGTGTGTGTGAGTGTCACAGGCCTGTCAGTGCACACACACACACACATTCATACACACATAGACACGCTACCCATCGAGCAGAGAGGAAGTAAAGTGCACCAAAGTGCGTAAAAGCAGTTGGAGAATGACACTAGGAGCGAAAACGGCGGAGGAACTCACCCCAAAGTGCTGATGAAGCCGTTGACCGAACCTTCCGCGTACAGAGACACGATGTCTCCGATGTGGAGGAAACTGGATCGGTGTTCTGACATGTTTCTGTCCGTCCACGCGACACACGACACACACAACAACTAACTACACACAACACACACCGAACTAGGAGGAAGAAGCCTCCATGTGTGACCAGGGACACTCGGCTCCTCTCCTCCGAGGCGAAGTAAATCCACGCGTTAGAGACGCGGCGTCAGCGGCGGCGCCTCCTCACGTTCACCTTCACTCCTCTTCCTCCTCTGCATTTCAGCGACACACACTCTCACACACCCACAAACACACACACACACACGCAAAAAGTGTACGGAGATATATAACACGCAGCTAGTGAAGGACGAGTGAGCGCCACGAAATGTGTGTTAAGTTTTTTTTTTCTTGGTGAACTTCTTCCTGAGAGAGAGAGAGAGAGAGAGAGAGAGAGAGAGAGAGAGAGAGAGAGAGAGAGAGAGAGAGAGAGATTCACTGGAGTGGGCGGAGTCTGTTGCTGTCAGAGCTGCGAGCGAATTCCGCTCAATGACATCTATTTGTTTTCATTCACATCCGAGGCCGTGAGAGAAAATCCCACTGTAAACTACACCTCATAGTGTTTCTATGAATGTGGGAGTAATAACTGATCAATATTTTTATGGGAGGATTGAAGAGGAAAAAAAATCAATTAATATAATCAGTGCTATGTTGTTATTGTTTGTTTTCATTCACAGTAGATACCCAAGAGGAAACTGCACATCACAATCTATCTATAACAATAGGTACAATCAATAATCAATACAGAGAGTCCATGTGGGATCAAAAAAAAGACTTTATCATGAATGAAATATTTTTATTAACATCAGAGAAGCATTGAAAAAAAAAATCTGGGAACTCTATTTCATAATATCCACCAATCTGTAACTGCAGAATCAATCAATCAATACAGGAAATAAATACGTTTTTTTTAAAGGAACCAAATGTATTGTTTCATGTAATTCATTTCATGACATGTGCAAGAAAAGCAAATATCATTCAAACCTACAGGAAACTACACATCACGCTATATATCTAGAGCTGTAAGATCAATCAAAGATCAATTGATATGGTAACTTTGTCATTTGTAATAAAGTTGAAAATACGTTTTTCTATATTAGATCTTATATCTAATATATATTAGATATCAGTGATCAATATAAACTTGAACACTGGACCTTTACTACATGATGGGTATTTACCTGGTATATTTACACCAAAACTTCACCTTTGATTAATTACTTAAACTTCAGTAGAACTCAACTAATTTAAGGAATTAGCTGAGGCCTACATGTGGCTGCAAACAGCTGTATTTCAATGTGTTACCTGGCTTTGGACACCAGAGGTCGCTGCTTCACAATCAGCTGCAAGTGCCAGGCCAATCAACCCCTTTACATGACCTATATCTCCCTCTAGCGTTCGCTGTAGCGAACTACGGGTTGATTGACATGCACTGTCACGTTTCTCTTTGTGTTGAATACAAACAATTGGAGAACTAAAGGTTATTTTCGAGAAGTGACAGGGAACTGGTTCTGTCAGACCACAGGTGACACACAGGTGTCACTGATTCCAACTGACCTTTCTCTGCTGTGAGGGTATGGATCTATACTAAGTGTAATGATGGGATGGAACAATAATAATAATAATAATAATAATAACTTAGTGTTGACGTGCAAACAAGTTCATCAGGGAGGTTAAGTAATTACAGCTTGAAACTGTCTCGTCAACTGTAACACATGATAAAAAAGTCAAATAAGACCACAGGGTCATTATTCTGGGGCATGACCTTTTCCAGGAATAGCACTGAAACCTATGTGGTAAATCCACAGTCCAGGTTTGTTCATTGATACCATGCTACACTGAAACACACAAGGCCCATAGATATGGAATATATGTACATTTTGTTGAAACATCAACACATACTTTCTTGTTGAGTTAATAGAACTTAAAGGGAACTACATAATAAATGTATACAATATTGATATAGTAGGCTTTGAAAGGGTATAAAGTGTGTAGGATGCAGCGATATCAAGTGGTGATAAGAGACATATTGCAGTGTTAAAAACATTTAATCTAAATCGTACACACTGGACCTTTAATTTAACTTTACAACAATCAAACACCAATGGCATATACTTTATAGTCAATATAATATATCACTTAAAGGTCCAGTGTGCAAAATGAAGGTGAAATTATTATCTGTGTTTACATCTGGAGGCAGCCATGTTGCTTTTTTAAAATTTTTATAGTAGCCTATGATGGACAAACTTAGAATTTTAATGATGACTGCATGTAACTATAGAGGTTTTGGTGAGGTGAGGGGAGCTCAGCTACAATGAGCAATTTCACCTCTAGATGTCACTAAATCCTACACACTGTTCCTTTAATGATTGCTATAACTAACATGACACGATGTATTTACACCTCCATTGATACATGGTGACACATGGGGGGAGGGAGAGAGAGAGAGAGAGAGAGAGAGAGAGAGAGAGAGAGAGAGAGAGAGAGAGAGAGAGAGAGAGAGAGAGAGAGAGAGAGAGAGAGAGTCGCACCTTGCCTCCCCCTCCTCCTCCTCCAGCAGCAGCAGACTGTGGTCGGCTCCTCTCCCTCCTCCTCTCCGCTCCATACGGACCTGTTTCCCCGCCACCTCCAACTGTAGCACCGCTCCCCCACTCTCTCTCTCTCTCTCTCTCTCTCTCTCTCTCTCTCTCTCTCTCTCTCTCCCCCCCTCTCCCCCCCGCCCCGGCGGTGCGACACCTCTCCGCCGCGGCTCCGCTCCTCCAGCAGTCGGTCAGGTCGTCGCGAGGCGCCGGTGGACGTCGGTAAGTAGCCCTGACTTTCTGAACGACTCAATACTTCATGATTTGAATGGTTCGTGCGGATTCTTTTCAGGACGTGTGGCGCTTGCTCTCACATGGCTCCAGGTGGATTCACCAGACCGTTGTTTGATCCGTGTTGTTGTTGATGTTATAAAACTAGGACGTGGTGATTAAAACACGGAATCGTATCAATCATCTACGTGCTGTACACTTATTCAGGATTCATTTATGCTAGCAAACATTAGCCTAGCCAGTGTTCATTGCCTCCTCCTACCTCCTTTGTGTGTCACATCACAATTGTCATGTGTTAAAGGTGCCGTGTGTAAAATGTAAGGTCAAGTTATTTCCATTTTGAATGGTGGAAATTGAATACCAGACACATATCCTACATTGTTATCGCGAGCTTTTACTTTGAAAATCCCACTTATAGTTTGGATATGGACTCTCAGCCATATGACACAACGTCGTAGTGGCCACAGGTCTGCCTGATATTAGTTCTGTTTAAAGGTCCAGTGTGTACAATTTGATTGGCTATGTTTCAGTTACAGAGGCAGGAATACATCAGAAAAATAATTAGAGTGATGTTTTTATGATTCACTCTGATTGACACGAAGAGCAGGTCCTCTCCATGGAGGCCGCCATGTTGTATTCACAGCATGAATAGGTATTACTTACCTCACTTGGAGTTTTAATGAGGGATACCATATGTTTGGAGAGGGATGTCCAATTGTAACCTGGAATCTCACCACTAGATGCCACTGAATCCTTCCCACTGTACCTTTAAACAGTGCAGTATTGTGTACTATAGTGTATGCTGTTCAATCACAATAACCAGAGAAGGGTGTCATTATTGTCAGTTATGTAATAGTTAGCACAAAGCCTCATGGGACCGATGTGTTGGCCGTGGGTTCGGCCTCATTAAAGTTCTGATGGATGTTTATTCCCTGATGTGTGTTGCTATGACCCTTTTTTTTAGAGGAAGCATGACTGGGAGGAGAATGGGATGTTTATAGCTTCGCTTGAATTTAATCGCACAGCGGGCGGAGGCACGGGAGACGCGTCGTCCTCGGATAACTGGATTGGGAAAGAGCGCCGATGTGGCGAAACGGTGGTACTGCAGCTTCTCTGTGGGTCACGTCACGTGGCGAGAAAATACCCTCATTTTAGATTCAGTCACCACTAGTCCACTTTGAATCCTTACATATCCAGTACATATATTCTCGATGCACGTGCTCTTCATGCCACTGTATATACTGAGCCTTCATTGTTTATCTTTGCTGCCATAACAATGCAACTGTTCCCGCTGTGGGACAAACAAAGGGTTATCTGATCTTATCTTATCGACCTAATTTGAATCATTATACTTGTTTTATCGTGACTGCGCGTTAAAGGACTCCAGTGCGCACGTGGGGCCGCGCTACACAGAAGCACAAATGCAGAAGTGTGACTTCCCTGCGCTTCGTGCGCCACAGCGCAGTTGCTGTAGATCGCACACGGATGTATCGATAACACATTCCCAACGGTCACAACGTAAACCCTGTATCTACAGATCATTAGCACTGACACGGTGCGACGCACAGCGCTCCTCTCCGCCCCGGGGCGGCGAGCAATGCGAGACTTTACGACTGTGTATCTGAGACTTATGCAAGACCAGTGTGCCATTTTCACCTCCCATTCAAAATCCCCCCTCAGAAGATTAGGGGCTAAGTCTGTGCCCAGTCTGCTTTATTTTGCGTGTGTATTGACGCATTTTCCGCTTTCTCTCCCAGAGGCTCGAGGAGTGCGCGGCGTGAAGAGCGTTGGAATGCGACAGGATTATCATCTGACCTTAACCCAGAGGAGGCGCGAGCGACCGGAGCATCGGATCACACGTTTTCCCCGCTGATCCCCGCCGCACTACCATGCCTGGGAGGCTACCATGTCTACGATGAAGCACGTTATCCTGCAGGACAAGGACGAGGACGTGGAGAAGAGGCTGGACTGGAGTTACATAGAATGGGCCGAGGACGAAGAGGCGGCGCCGGGCGTGGCCCACGCGCAGACTCAAACGGAGCGGGGGCCCGGCGAGCACAAGGAGACCCAGACCAGCAGCCCGGTCATCATGCACATAGACCTCACACGGACACATTCCAAGCTCCGGCATTCGTCTCTGGTGGACGGCGACGGCTTGGTGGCACCTTTGTTCCAGTTCGACCGGCAGGCGCCCGGACGCATCTCCACCTCGCCAACTTTGCGGAGGATGAGGAGCACGCGGCGCCCAACGATGGAGGTGGTGAGGATGGGGAGCACGCAGGAGGAGCCCCCCACCTCCTCCTCCCCCCCCTCCTCCTCCACCTCCTCCGCCAGCACGTCATCGCCGCTGCACAGAGTCATATCTCCTCTGGCGGCACGGCCCCTCTCCGACGGAGAGGTCTGTCCGGACCCCAGCTCGTCCTTGGGCCGACAAAGAACCAGATCGTACAGATCGAAGACCTTTGACAACGGTTTCAGCTCCATGAGGCAGGAGAGCCGCAGCGCTCATCCCACTCTCGTGAAAGATTTCGGGTTCCCAGACGGGGAGCTACAGGTGAGCTGGCTGCGCCGCGTCGGTTTCCCCTAATCGCCACTCAGACTTCAAGGCCCGGGACCACGCGGTCATGTGCCGCGCTTCCCCCCTGAAAATGAAATAGTTACACATTCCTGCCCGGCGGAAAACTCTCTCTCACCGCCTCATTCCACGTTGCCTCCTGCGGTGGTCACTCACAATGCGAGCTTTTGACAGCAAATGAATCAGCAGTTACATGCACTGACAGCTCCGGCCAAGCCCACCGCCTGGAGAGCCCTGGGAAGTGCTCTCCTCGGGCCCCCATTCACCGCAGTCAGCAGTCACCCAATAATGGAGGGGTCAGTGAGCGATGGGGAAAGATAATGGGGAGATCTATTCATCGAGTGGCGGTATTCAAGCGAGCACATTCTCAATGGAGTCACGACATTCTCCTCAGATATCAGGGGCCTTTGAGGCCGGGCGGCCACTTAAAAACACCGATTCACATTTGAATGTCTTTGAAAGCGATATAGCGCCGTCGCCAGCGCCAGCCGCTCCTCGCCGCCACGCATAGTGTGTAGGATTCAGGGACATCTAGTGGGGAAATGCATGTTGCAGCAGCTCAACAGTAAGTGTTACTGTTCAAGTGTGTATGGAAACCCACAGTGGCCTCAGGTTAAAGGTGCACGTTGTAACTTTAAAATGCAAATGAGCGAACAGGCTGCTTGATGTGTTGACTCTGTCGGCCTGTGGTCATAAAACAGGGGAAGTGACAGACACTCTCCCAGGAAAATAACATCCATGTGACATACGTGATTTGCATACTCCATTTCAAGTTGGTAGTGTCTTTAGCAGGGGCGGAGCCAGACGATATTTATAGGGGTGGCCAAACTGTGACACCTATATATTACAGTATATTACACCTGCGCACAGCAATGGTTGCCAGTCTAGTGGTGGTGGGGGGCCGAAGATGAATCTACGGTGGCCTAACCCTAACCCTCGGCCACCCTCTGGCTCCGCCCCTGGTCGTTAGATTGAAAGCGAGCTTTGATACTGTGTAAAATGTTCAAAGCAAAATTAGCCATCGCCAAATACCACCTGACTTTATTTATGTGACTGCTGTCGAACACCCAACAGGTGAGGGCTCGTCTGCACTACAGTTCCATAATGCGCCTTTGAAGTAAAAGGTCAAAGGACCTTCTTTAGAGTTACAGTGTTTAGTTTTTCTATCCTGGGCCACTGGAGCAACATGGCGGCCTCCAAGGCGAGGACCTGCTCCTGATGCCTCATTCTAGGTGAATGGAAACTAACATTTCGTACATGCAGGATTACTGAGCATAGAGTACTGAAAATGTGATATGATTATGCTGTGGATCCCTTTAACCTAACCTGAATAACAGATCACTGGTGGGAGTTGGTGTAGTGGTCTGTGTGTTGTCAGCGGCGCAGCGATGATGTCATGGTGTGTGATGTTGGCGTGTCCCTCAGACTGACTCAGACTCTTTATCTTCTCGTTGCAGGAGAACGACCACTACTGTGCTCGGTAGGTGCACCTTGGACTGTTTTGCATGTTGCCAAACTTCACTGTCACGGTTACATGTTTGCATAACCGATAACCTGCACGCCAGCGCTCACACACACACACACACACACACACACACACACACACACATATATATACTATATATTTCATTGTCCGTGGAATCAATCTTCGCATTTGCCTGGACGTTTTTCCAGCGCCGCTGTGCGAAAAAGATTAAGGCCGTCGCCGCAGCCTCACGTGTGCGCCTGCCAACCGGGGTGACGGGACCTTTGGGTTTAAGGAGCCCCATTGTGCATTCATTGTCATTCATGCCTTTGTTAATGGAGCATAAACTTGGTGGGCTAAGTTTTGAGAGCCCCATGGTTATGTATGGGCTAGACAAACTCTCATTAAGGCTGTTTTCTCTCACTGCCACCCACACCCCTCCTAATGGGCTGTCCGGGCTCTTCCCCTCACTGGATAATTAGGCAGCTATTGTCCCCGTAATTACATCCTGGCACCGCGCCTCTTACTGTGGGCCCGGGGCCTCGCGAGCCATTGGTCGGAACAGTTTTGTTTGCGCGGCGCATCATTATTTCTCGTCTTGCGCGGGAACAAAGCGCCCATTTTTCCACAAGTGCTCTCCGTGGCGGAGAGGCCGACACAGAGGGAGCTCTCTGAGTCCTGGTCACAAAGCAACAGGGTGTCATTGTGAGGATGCTGCGCCGCGAGGAGGCACTGACCTGGTTTACAGCCGGAGCCCCATCGGGGGCCGCGCATTCTCTCGGCGGTGCCCAGGTGCTCCGCTCGCACATTTGTTGCAGGGGTTGTTGCTGTCGTATCAGTTTACCAGCTCGGAGAATAGTTTCTACTTTTTTTTTTTTTTCCCCTAAACAACTCGACCAAATTGTCCTGGAGGGGAAAACCGTACCCGGTTTCTCCAGTTGAGCCGCGCACTGAATGTTCACGTCGGGCCCTGCAGCCATGTGGCCTGACGTGTTTGTCTCATGTGCAACAAGTGTCGCAGAAACGCAGTTACTGTACGAGGGGAGGGGAGGGGAGGGAGGGAGGGAGGGGTGGGGGAGGGGAAGGGAGGAAGGGAAAGTGGTCGTTCATTCATTGCAGTGCAGCAGAACCTACATGTAACAGCAGAGCGTGACTCAGCAGAGGCGGTTTGCTTCCTCCTGCAGTGGAGGACTTCTGCTCCGCTTGCTTTTATATCGGCATCATAAAACAGGGACGTGGCTTCGCCCTGACGCAGTCAGGTGATGATGACCTTTATCTCATGGAGCTTGTTGAACCGTGTCCGTTTCCTCTTTATTATTCTCTTTCAAAAACGTCCATTTTAAAGGTGCAGTGTGTACGATTTGGGTCATTTTGGTCACTTCTAAAAAATATTACAAAACAATTACATACGGACATTTTCATGAATTTATCATCACCTAAATGTATTTTATTTTTCCATCACCCTTGAATGAGCCCGTTAGTGTATATTTACATGAGGAGCGGGTCCTCTCTATGGGGGCGGACATGTTTTTACAGTGGCCCAGAGTGGGTGTCCACGACCTTTAAAGGTGCAGTGTGTAAGAATTGAGTGACACCTAATGGGGACCTACCAAGCGTAAAAACCAAGAGTAAGGAAATGACTGAGCACATGTCCTCACGGTCCCACGAGGCTTAGCTGCGAAATATTATGTAACTGACCATAACATGAGCACTGCACTATACACAGCAGGATAGGTAAAGGTGCAGTGCGTAGGATTTCGTGGCATCTGGTTGTTATTTAACCCTAAATCTTACACCCTGGACCTGTAAGACCCTTCGGAGAGCTGAAGATGTGAAAGTGCAGCACGAGGCCAAAGGTCAGTGAGAAGCTGTCGATCAGCGTCAGCGAGCGAAACGTGCACCTCACTTTTGGCAAAACCAGCTCGTCTTGTTGCTGTTATTTCTGCTGAGTGCGGCATCGCTCAGCAGCCGCAGGGGAGTTAGCCGGGATGTCAGCCAAAGTGCCACTGAGCAGGCTTTACTTTCAACCAAACCATTCACATTAGAAACCAATACGACGCATTCTGCTGCGTGATTGGATGCCATTTGCTGGCATCAGCGTCGGAATATTTCGAGGTGACTGTGGATCAGGAGGTAGAGCGGGTCGTCCACAATCTAGCATGTCCGCGGTTTGATGCCAAACCAGATTGTCATCCCCACTGAACGAATGTGTGTTCATGGATCCAGAACGAAACCGCACCGTAAACCACTCCGAGTCGTCTATGAGACTCACCGACCACTTTATTAGGTACACCCGTTCTCCTGCTCGTCCGTGTGTACGATACAATATGTTGTCAGCCAATCACCTGGCAGCAAATCAGCGCATCTGGTCATGTTTTGATGGTCACGATGATGTGTGCTGACATTTGAACAGAATGGAGATGAAAGGGGATTCAGGTGACTTTGAACACTGCACGGCCGTTGAGTATCGGTTTACATTGGCAGGGGTTTAGAACGATCAGATAAAGAGATAGAATATCCAGTGGTGATGTCAGAGGAGACGGATTCGTGCCCGTCACAAATTGTCCTGCGCATTTAACCTGGTACGAGTAAGGTGTCCCCAATAAAGTGGCTGGTGAGTGTGTGTAAACACACAGCATTTATCGTTCGTCTTTTAGCTGGAATCTCCGCAGCACACAAACAACATGCAGTTTGAACAGCAACAACAACTGGACAGACAACTCCACACACTAACGACAAAGTAAACAATCAGTAATCCAGGGCAGTTACAGCTGCAGGGACCAGGCTCCTTCCAAAGTGAGACCTAATGCACCTCAGAGTTTTGTGTGAGCACCCAGAGGCAAAGAGGTGTGTGTGTGTGTGTGTGTGTGTTAGTGTGTGTGTTAGTGTGTGTGTGTGTGTCTTTTGTGTTTAGAATGTATTTTATGGCATTGTTGTTCAGCTCTGTGAGGGTGGGTGTCGCTCGACGGAGAAAGTGATGATTATGTGTCTGGGTTTGCGTAGATAACATGTTAAAGGTGCAGTGTGTACGATTTGAGTGAAGGTATTTCAATGGCTCTCAACAAAAATAGCATCAACTTAATCTTCTTTTTTGAGTGTATTTTCACTTGAATGTACAAAGCATTGACTTTACAAGCCTCGAGTGACACTTTTATATTCGTCTTTAATATTTGGAGTGGCTCCTCTTCTGGAGGCAGCCATGTTCCCGACCCAGAATGGACAAATAATGATCAGTGAGGTCTACCACAGACTGTTCTATATGCTTCGAAGAGGGTCAGTGCGAGGTGTGGTGCATTCAGCCGCAATATGGGATTTCACCACTCGATTTTACGCAATCGTGCACACTGCACCTTTAAATAGCAGGCGGAGCTGTACAGTAGAAGGGCTGAGTCACGCCCTCATACATCAGTCGGCGAAGACAGGTGCGATACAAAGTCCAGCGGTGGCTCCTTTATTGAATATCAGTGTCGTGCGTGTTTAATGCTCGGTGCGACGAATGAGTCTGACCACTTGACAGAAGTGTGAGTTTGAGCGTTTGCCCGAGGGCAAAAGGCAGGCGGGTTGCTGCGGTCACCAACCATGAAAGAGACACTGAGGCGAGGATTAGAGCGGGTTGCACACTGCCGGCCGCCTTATTCTACACAAACAGGGGCGATCCATTAATCGCACCCCCGCCCCCACCCCACCCCCACCCCCACCCCCTCCCCCCTCCCCTCCTCCGCCTCCGCCTCCTCCTCCTCCTCCTCCTCCTCCTCACCGTAAGCCACTCACTCACATAACACTTATCCTTTATAATTTCCCCGTGTCATGTTAATCGCCAATTTGCCGCACAATGCAGATGGTATTTCAGTGGTATTTCAACCATGTACGGCCACAAAAGGAATTCTGTTATTTCCTGTGGGCTCGCTCTAAGTCTGTCCTCTTGGTGCTGGATTACACGGACAATAGGAGAACAACGCTGCTCTGCTTCCAACTGTGACACTCTGAGGAGGCCGGGTTGTAAAGAAAGAGTCCATGCTCACCTGTCTGTCCCTGTCTGTCCCTGTCTGTCTGTCCCCATGTGTCTGTGTGTCCTCAGGCTGCAGGAGAGGAGGCGCAGCTCGGTGGTGGTCAGTCTGCCTGGGATGGACGTTTCACCTGGAGACCTCTTCGTGTCCAATGGAGCTGCTGGGATATTAAGTGGCACAAATTCATTTGGTAAACATATATTCTACGATTGATGAAATCGAAGTCTGAGGTCTTAAAGGTGCAGTGTCATTTTTGTCACTTTGAAAAATAGTCCAAATCAATTCCATCCTGATATTTTCATGAATTAATAATCACCTACATTTTGTAATTTTTTTCTCCATTAACTTAAAGCGTTATGAGCCTTGGAATGTATTTGACACATTGGACGAGGAGCGGTGCCACTCCACGAGGGCCGCCATGTTTTTACAGTGGTTTACAGTGGGCGTACCAAACCAATGTTGAGTTTTAATGACGACTGAAGTCGACCAAAGGTTCTCCTGCATGTTCAGAGGGGTGAGGGTCTAGATGTCACCAAAATCTTACACACTGCACCTTTAAAGGCAAATCCAGTTTTTATTTGGATCTAAATCAAGTTCTTCAACACTTCATTGAAGCCCTCTTCACATAAATAAAATAAAATAAAATAAATGCCCAAAAGGTAAAATAGTAACACATCACAGTTGTTTTGATTCGGCCATAGTTACTCAAATGAACAGAAGTACATGCTTGTCTGACACAGTTTGTGTCCCAGCGCACGTTTTGGTTGTTTGATTCTAATCCCATTCGTTGGACAGCAAACGTCTGCACCCTTTTATTAATACTCAGCATTTTTCTTCTTCTCGTTTCACAGATACGAAGAAGTCCAAGTGGCCGTTCTCCAGGCGCAGCACGGTACGAGTGGTGCTCGTGTGTCAGAGCGGGTTGTTGTGAAGCTGCAGCTGCGACAGTGATTGTTTTCACAGTTGGTTCGAGCATTCTTCTCTGACCCACTTCTCAAAGCAGATTAATGTGGTTCCTCTTAGTCCCCTTCGGCCCGTCTGGGATTGGCCAACACTGGGAAAAGCAGAACCTTTGTCGCTTTTGCTTTATTTGTCCCAGTGAGGAGGGAAACAATCACAGTACATTTCCAGAACAACTAAACCAAGAACAGAAAGCGACTGTTACTTCACACCTCTGATCTGTTTTAACTGTTGAATCACTTTGAACAGTCCAAACTGGCTGGACAAACTTAAAGGTACAGTGTATCATTTTGGGGGGGGGAATTTTACATTCCTATTGCTAGAAAATGAAACATTGACTTCAGTACCTTAGAATGAGCCCTTTTTATTCACATCAAAAGAGAGTCCCACTCTCCCTTTTGGATGTAATTATTGCATATTTCATTACATATATTGCATTTCTGCCGATACAGATGACAAACTCGTCCTAAATCGTACACACGGGACCTTTAAAGGATGAGGCAAGCTGTTGCCTGCCACACACCTGCATCAATCTTTTCACTGTCTCACTCTGTTTTCTATCTACTTTCAAATGATCTGTCCATTCTGTGTTTCAAATCTCCTCCTCCTCCTCTCATCCTCTCAGACTAAAGGGAAGTCGCAGACAGGCACGGCGTCCAACATCGAGAAATATCTGTCCACCGCACAGATCCCGGACTGGGGAAACTCGGAGCTTCAGAAGTATAAGGTGAGAAATGATTACTGTCATCCACCTCCTCTCGCGCTGTAAATGATCAGGTCGGGCCACTCCCGAGTCCACGCTTTGAAACGGCAGAGATTACCAAAAAAAAACAAACGCGTACAGGTGAGGGTCGGGCGGCTGAGTCAGGGGACAGAGGACGACGACCGTGAGGAGTCGAGCCGCCTCTTCTCGCAAAAAACCTGGTGCGAAAACCAGAATTTCAAGGTGGCAACTGGTCGGGTCGACTCTGAGCTCGTATATAAACAAACACTGACGTTTGATGTGTGATGTGTGTCGGGCGGCTGGATGGAACTTTACAGCCACACCAGACACAAGAGATGTTAAACAAATATGCTTTGTGACATGTTTGAAGAAGATAGAAGGGTTGTTTTTTTTCCTCACGCCGTGATTTGGCTTTTGGTGTGTTTGTGTGTGTGTGTGTGTGTGTGTGTGCAGGACTACTCTGTGGCGGAGTTCCTGCGGGACCAGTCTTCCCAGGTGAGCACCACCTCTTATCCTCAGGGCTTCAAAAGACAAGAGACCATCTGGGAGCTCTTCACCAGCGAGTGTGTTTACTTCTTGGACCAGCTCATGGTGCTCAAAGAGGTGACTCCCAGCACTGAAACACACACACAGACACACACACACACAAATAGACCAAAACCAATGGAAACCCAACACCGGCCCCCTTTGTGTTTTCCGTGCTCTCCCTGAATTCCTATCACCGGGGCTGAACAGAGTAAAAGTTTCCTTGGTGGATCAGAAATCCAACCGCCGACTCCTTTTGTTGCTTTCAGGTGTTTCTGGCTACACTCACAAACCTGCAGACGAGGAACTCCCTGACTGACGTCGAGACCTGGAGGCTGTTTGCAAACCTCAATGAGCTCTGCCTGGTGAGATTCCACGGGCGTGAAGCCCACCGCACGTGCTCCCGCACAGAAACTCTGTCCCCTACTTGTGTCTCTTTATCGACTGGACACGTTGTGTATTTGTCACCCCCGTGTGTTGTAAAGCAGTGGTCTGCTTTCAGGACCCATCGTCAGCCCTTAACCACGAGCCGCGACCCAAATCGATACAGGAAGAATACAGGAAATTTTTCATGTCGCTGCTGTCGCACTTGATCAGTTAGCGCGTAAACAAACGTCGCTGGTGTGACTCTATCTGTGAAATTGCGGGTGCGTGGTGGCGTCACCGGGCTTCGTCGCCACCTGCTGTTAAGGAGTGCGAATGGACGGCACTGCGATGCATTAACGTTTCCCTTCAAAATAAAAGCATAGCAGCAACTTTTGATTCCAGTCAACGGCCCACAGAAAATGAGCCCGTGACCCACTTTTGGGTCGCGACCCACCAGTCGAGACTCACCCTTCTAAAGTCAACGGAGACACTGGATCTGAGGCCAACACGAGCGTTGATGCACCAAAGCGCAACTCTTGCTCACCCTCACCCGGACCCTAACTCCACGCAGGCTCCGGGCGTATCTGCAGTAAAGCTCAGACACAGTGATAATCATCTTTCATCACGTCACCTTCACTCAACATGTACTTTACGGCCACTTACAATCTGGGTCTGTGCCCTGTCTGTCGCTCATCAACCCAGTCAGTCGTCCTCTACTCTACATGTGCAGCCGCTCGCTCATCTCTCCCGTGTCGCGTTGTGTGTCTGTGCTGAAACTGAGCGAGGCGCGACCCCGCGTGACCCCGCGTGTCCCCGCGCCGACACTTGACACCGAGTGTTTTCCTGCCGCAGGTGAGCTTCGGTTTCCTCAACAACCTCCTCCGCGTTATTAAGGACACGCTGGAGAGTGCGGAGGGTGGCGGGTCCATCCTGCTGGAGCTGCTGAGCAAGGCAAGTGTGACGACACACTCGGAACAACACACAGACACACACACACACACACACACACACACACACACACACACACACACACACTACAAGTCAATCTGCACATGATAGAAGCAGAGGAAGACTTCGAAATTCTGCGAAAACCTTAGATCATCGATGATCATAGATGATCTTTGGATCATAGATGTCACCAGATTATTTAGAGTTGTTATAATAATAATAATAATAATAATAATATCAACAACACACAGTTTTTGGGGTTTTCAGGGGTTTTCAGTCGTTTAAAAAACGGAGTTCCCCAAGATTTTGTTTTAGGACTGAATCTTTTTTTCCTCTTTCTTTTTTGTTGTTGTTAAAGTTTAATAAGTGTGTTGTGAGTGAATGAATACGTCTGTGCACATGTGCATCTCTACCTCAGTGGAAATCTAAGCAGTGGCATGAATAAAGTGTGTGTCCCGAGCTCAGACATCCTCTCACGCTGTAATCCTGGTTCAATGTATTTTATAACACCTACATTTCAGCTTCAACCAGTTCGATCGATAATAAATCCCGTCCCCAAAACTCATCAGAATCTCTTTCATCAACTCCGTGTGAAATGATCCCAACAACTCAAAGTGACGCTCTAACACCGCTCTCTGTTGGCAGGCGTTTAAGGAGAGCGTGTGTCACTGTCTGCAGAAGTACTGCCTCAACTACTCCACTGCTCTGCTTTATCTGGACAGCCTGAAGGCCCGCGAGGACTTTGGATCCTACGTGAAGGTACAGGAGGGCAGCTGAGTCGTGTTTATGTGTGTGTGTGTACGCGCGTGTGCGCGCGCGTGTGTGTGTGTGTGTGAATGGGAATCAGTGGCAGGGACACCGTGTACCTGGACAACAAAGAAGGCCACGTTATGCCAAGAATGTGATGCCGTTGTTTCAGCGGCAACGTCGCTGCCGAAACAACAAACAAGCAAACCAGCGCGTCAACGGCCTGGGCGCATCTTGTAAAAGCTCGAACCGTGATCATTGCTACAAGTCTTGGACACCGTGCCTAAAGGTGCAATCTTCAGGGCTTTTTCGCATCGGTGTTCGTCAACGTACTCGTCAAAGTTAGCCCCTCCCACCCTGTCCGACCCAATGTGTGTGCGAGTGTAACGTGCACTGCAAACTGCGCTGTTGTAGAAACAGTATATTTGATGCTGATACTCCTGCAGGCTAATGAGGCCAATCGTTAGCGCAGCTGTCGACAGGAGCAGCGTCTCTGCAGATGAACACCGTCACACTTCAAGGGCGCACAGTTGAGATGACTGAGAGGGTGTCATTTGTTTCAGTCTGTTGATATTGTTGAGGAAAAGACTCCATTCTAGCACATCTTTAAAGGTACAGGGTGTACGACTGAGGTGGCGAGACTGGGAGAAGCTGCTGAGTCACCATTATTGATCTTATCGTCTCAGTAATCTCTGTGTATGTCCGACTGTGGTCAAAGAACTATTGACTTTCCGATACTGTGACACATTCAGCCTCATGCGCATCAACATCCATGTTTTTATGAGTTCAACTCGCTGCGACTCCTCCCTTCTCGTTTTACTGGAATCCAGAGACTCTAATCAGCTTTTATTGGTGTAATTGAAATATTGCATGATAAGCTCATAATGTTGAGTTGACATACTTTTCAGTATGATCCATAATTCACCTTGGACAATGATTCAGCTCTTTCTGGGCGGTTAGTTAAAGCAGGCTGTTTACAAATTCGATACAAGTGAATTGAAATATAGATGGAATTAATTACAGAATGATCAGGGATTGTATTTTTGGATATGTTCGCCACCCATCCCCCTGTGTGCTCTCTCTCTCTCTCTCTCTCTCTCCCGCTCTCTCTCTCTCTCTCTCTCTCTCTCTCTCTCTCCACCCGTCTTTCAACAAACACCGTGACGAGGTCTCTCACCCCTCTGACCTCGCCCTTCCCTTCACTCTTTGTCTTCTCTCTCCCAAGTGGTGCGAGAGGAACGAGCAGTGTCGGAGGCTGCAGCTACGTGACCTGTTGGTGGCGCCGCTGCAGAGGCTGACTCGATACCCGCTGCTGCTGCGCACCATCGCCAAGAGGTGTGAGGACGAGGACGAGGCCAGAGGCCTGCAGGCCATCGCAGAGCAAGTGGACACGTCTATATGTGAGACATGTTTACTAGTGTTGTTGTTGTTGTCATTATCAATATTATTAAGTAGTTGTAGATGGTTGTGTGGATGAATAGATAGATAGATAGATAGATAGATTTGCAGATAGGTAGATAAATAGGGTGTTCCACAGAGCTCTAGTTTGGGACCACCTCTTTTTTCATTTTTCATATCCTTTTGAATCCACCATTACTTATGCGGTTAAATATATTTGAATTTATTTGATTTCATCATAAAAACAGTGATTGTTTGTTCAACAAGTTCTTCACAACCCGAGCTGCGGTCGAGCTCTGCCTTATCAGCAGAATCTAAACGAGCGAGCATTGTTGCACGGCTGGTTGTATAACTCACCACCACCACTTAGCGCTCGGGCTTTCGTCAGCTGCCGGCGACAAACGAGTGTTTCGAGTGTCGGGCGTGCGCACGAACACGGCAGCTCGGTGAGGCCTTGGACGCGGGCCAGCGGCCGTGACGGCTCGTTCGCCCTCCGCCTGCACACCTGCTCTGCCTGTCGCCCGTGCGACGGCGGGGACAGGCTGTGGGAAGGGAAGGTGGCGCGGCGCCGCGCATCGGTGCCGGTGTGTTTGCGCGGTGGAACAAATAACCCCTCTGAATGCGGGCGGAGCGGCCGCACGAATCTGTAATTGCAGCCGTTCGTGTCGCACCACAAGGTGCAGCCCTGCAGAGGTGACGTGGTGCATGTGAAGCTCTGTGGGTGTGGAGGGCGTTTATTGTGAAACCTGCGAGCGAGCTGCAGTCTGGCACGACACCGTCACACCTGTGTTTGGCAGCAACCATCACTACACGGGAAAACACACAGTAGATAACGATTATTTTTTTTATTTATTTTTTTTACCTGGCGTGTTGTCACAAAAGGGGGAGGCTGATGTACAGAATGAAATGTGTCATTTACATGCCTGTAATCTTAGGCTATTAAAGGTGCAGTGTGACAGGTTATATATCGATAATGAGTTCATGTAAAGGCAGAAAAGTCCCGTTTGATGCTAAGGTTTCTTGCACATTCTTGGTGACTGTACAAACGTGGCTGTCAATCATGTTTTATAAGAAGTGGGTCCAGTGTCAGATGATTGTTTGTTAATGGAAAAACTATTTTATGTTTCTTCTGATGAATCCACTCAATCCTAACTTTTGGCATATGTTGTAATTTCATTAAAGGCACAGTGTGTAGGATTATGTGACACTAGTGGCATGTAAGAAAATCTACGGTAGCCCTCAGTTATAATTAAAGCTCAAACTGTGTTAGAATTGTCCATTCTGGGCCTCGTTAATTTTTTTTTTTTTTTTTAATTGCCCCCTTCTGTTTTCCAGGTGATTTAGAGGGAAAGGTGAAATGGCTGGACAACTACCAGAAGGTGAAGCAGCTGCGAGACGCCCTGGTGTGGCTGCCTGTGTGGGAGAGAGACAAACGCTCCTTCATCCCTGAGGTCTGTTGGTTTTTCTGCGTCTGTGTGTGTGTGTGTGTACACTTACAGTATATATGTGTGTGTGTGTGTGTTTGCGTGTTTGCGGAGCGGAGCTTCAATCTGTCAGATTAGCTTCATCCCTCAGTGCCTCTCATGAGCAGATAACCTGATCCCACCTTTAATCTGGGTGTGAAATCTGATATGTGTGCAGCAGCGTGTCGCCGCCAGCGTCGTGCTTACACGTCAGCTGCGGAACAACATTACTCTCCTCTTTATTTCAAAACAAATACACTTCTTTTTCAGAATCTGAAACACCTCCTGAAGGCCGTCACTCTGGAGAATCTGATCTCCCACAGGAGTCTGCTGCACGAAGGGAAGCTGGTGCTCACAGGTTTGTGCGGTATCTGTTAATGTGGCTCGTTTAAAGGTGCAGTGTGCAAGATTTCTATCTAAAAATGACTACGAAACAATTACACACTGCCGTTTTCATGAATTCATTGTTTTTCTTCCACTGCCCTTAAATGACGCATTGATGTGTATGTTGAGTTGGGGACACCCTGATCAAAACCGCCCACATGTTTAAAGCCACACATGGCACATGATGAATATGAAGTTAAATTGAGACTGAATGTAAGAATAAATACGAGATGTAAATACTAAATACAGTGGATTATAACACTCACCTGAAGTGTCTTTGTTCCCCGCCCAGAGAACACCAAGCTGATCGATGTCTATCTCTTCCTGTTTGATGAGTTCCTGCTCATCACAAAGATAAAGAGAAACAAGAAGGTATGTTACGTTACGTTACGTTACATCTCTCTCTCTCTCTCTCTCTCTCTCTCTCTCTGTCTCTCTTTCTCTCTCTCTTGCCCTCCTACCGTGTACATGTTATTATATATAAACATAGTCACTGTTTGTCTCTCTCTCTCTCTCTCTCTCTCTCTCTCTCTCTCTCTCTCTCTCTCTCTCTCTCTCTGGGTCCATCACTGAGAAAAGTTATTTAAAGCCGTGTCTCACCTTGTAGAGGTCGATGGGTCCGGACCAGAATCCTCTGAGGCTCCCGCAGAACCTGGAGCTGGACCAGCTGCTGAAGGAGGGGAGCACCTTCACGGTCCTGGACCAGCCCGTCTCCCTGGACCGACTCCAGCTCAAGAACATCGACCAGCTCAACGCCTCGAGTAAGAAAGACTGTTTCAGTATTCACTTCTTTTTCCACTTCATGCCTCTTTTAAAGGTACAGTCAGCAACATTTTCTCAGTTGCTCTGAAGCACCGCTGTTTATTTATGTCACATAATTAATAGTTTTCTTGTGATTTACCTGGCAGCGTCGGGGCTCCCTCACTCCTTCATCATCATGCACCAGAACCGATACCAGCAGTGCATCGGCGCCTTCATCCTACAAGCTGCATCAGAGGCTGCCAAGGTAAATATACATATAAATATATATGTTACTAAGAGCTGGCACAGCACCAGGCACTGGACATGACATACAGATGTTCAACATCAGTCCACGTGACATCAACATGGCCCCTAGGAAAACGGCTCACACCTAATATGACATTAACACATCAAATATTCCGTGTAGTTGTAAACAGTCCAAACTGTTGTGTCTTACCTTGGTTGCAGAGGGAGTGGATGTCAAAGATAGAGGGCGCTGTGGTGGCGATGCTGAAGCTGGACTCTCAGCAGCCGCGGGTCAAGAGCTCCTCACTGTGGCTGGAGTCCTCGCAGATCTGACCATTGGAAGGGTCTGCATCGTCTCAACCGTGCACTTCACTGTTGTAAATGTCTGTTTTAGCACTAGGATCATTTTTGTACTGAGGTTGTTGTTTGACAGCTGCTGCAGTAGTGAGTAATAAAGAAATACCTGAAGGTGAAGGTGGGGTCGAGCGTTGCGTTATTACCTTTGTGTAAACTCACTGAAGTTTCTCATCAGAACCGTCACACATTTTTGCCTCATCACATGAGTTGGCCGGATTTCAAGATTCACCGCCCAGCGCCATCTGCTGACCACAATCAAGTGATGACAATGAAAAGGTTCACGGCAGCTACTTCCAAAATCACTGAAACTCCACATTTATATATCTTTTTATAAATAAACCTTGCAGGATGGGAGGTGGATGAGTTTATCTCTACACCCGATGCATTGGAGTACAGGCCAGGTGTACTTAATAAAATGGCGGTACACTATACGCACAGACAGCAACACCAACAAAAGGTAGAAACATACTGCAAGTATTTATTTATGTCATGACATATTAGAAAATCAACCCGGTGCATGTGAACATAAATGACACGACTTCTCTCACCTGCCTCTCTCGGGTGAAACAGACACCCTGTCTGCTGTGACACGTACTGCACGTCGCCGCCAACAGGGGGCGGCGGCGTGCAGCGAGATGTCGGCCTAAGGCACGCCCTCACTCCCGCCAGATATGAGAGAATGTTTTTTGTGTGAGCCACAGTTAAGTCATCATGCATGATAACTGACAGCAACACCAAGCAAGCCACAATTCAGTGAGTGTGTGCGCGTGTGTGTATGTGTGTGTGATGCCGTTTTGTCGAGAATGAGTTAAGACACAGATGAATCCACAGTTTCATGTTTATACATCCACGTGTGTGTTATATATATTTCTCTTTCAATACAAACATTTACAAAGATAATTATCAGACTCTGTATTAAAGGTTTAGTGTGTAGGATTTAGTGGAACCTAGTGGTGAAGCTGCGCACTGCAGCTTCACACACCGCACCTCGCCCGTCCCGAACTATGGGGCCTTAAGTCATCATTGAAACTTAAAGGGGTTTAGTATGTTCATGTTCTGTTAGTGGTGCAAAATGGCCGCCTCGGTGATGAGGACTCACTCTGATGTGAAAAATAAAAGGCTAATTCTCAGGTAATAAACAGAATTGAACAACAATTACGCCTTTTATGTCAGGTTTCTGCTGATGCTTCTCTCTGAGATCAATCGTACACACTGGACCTTTAATGAGCAGTTAAAGGACATATCGGGGGTTAGAAATACTGAAGCCAGAGCAAAGATGGCGGCCCTCGTAATGTTTGTGTCTGGGTTCTGGACCCGGGGACGAGCCCGGGGCAGAGTTAAGGTGCGAATCGTTTCCGAAAGGTTTCAGGGTCTGTACACGTGACGGATCAAACTCTTCATCGGACGCAGACGAAGATGAAACATCGTCACGGGTCACGGGTCGGGTTTTAGAAACGATGCTGTTCCTGTGCCAATCTGAGGTAGACGTAAAGAAACTGATGTGCGGCGAGAAAGAGACAGGCGTTCATGATGGTTTGAGATGGAGACGCACGTAAAAGTCATTCCGGTCGAGCCTGAGTTAAAAGAAACAACAGAACAACCAAGCGTCGTCACCCGGCTTTCAGTGTTGACGATTGCACTACAAAAAAAAACAAAAACATCCTCTGTCAACAAATATACATAAAAAAAAGCAGGAATTTACAGTGTTCTCAGCTGCAGGCAGGAAGCAGGAAGTTACCGCTGCACCTGAACGCAGCACAGACTGACTGACTGACCGACCGACCCCCGGGGGGCTTCTGACACAGCCACATTCACACAGTGCACCTCAGCCATGGATGCATCATAAGACCTGGATACAGGAAGTGTGCAGAGCTTTGAAGTATAGAATAACCTAGTGGCTAAACAGTGGAAATGCAACTCATGCGCAAAAGAGGTTTTCTTTTAGCCTTTAGTTATCATTCAAACTAACAATGCCGACTTCCATGTGATTATACACACGTATGAAAACTGTTGTTTCTGAATTCATGTGTGATCAAATCCTACACAACGGGCCTTTAAATCGGGCACAACTAGGTTTTAGTTTCTCAGTAAACAAATACATTATTAACCAGGATTTTTAATCCACAGTAGGTGGAAAGAAAAGAAAAAATATTCTCCTTCCTTTACAGAACAAGTAAATAATGGTTCAATCTTTCCGATTCGATTCCGCCTCTGACTCTGTATCCAGGTCTCGTCACAAACACACCACTGATCTCAGCAGAGCTCAACACTGACTGTGCACACACACTCTGTTACAGCATCACCACACACAGACACAACCACCCCATTAGACTGAACACACACACACACACACACACACACACACACACACACTTTAGTCTCTCGCACAGCGAAGCAGGGGTCAGTGCCGTTGTGTGGACGAGACGAGCAGCAGGAAAACAGACAGTCTGCACAACAACCTGCAGACAACAACACCACGACTCGACTGTACAGGGAAAAAAGAAAAGCCCCTCTGAGATCATCACACCGACCCTGTGATTCCAAACTCAAGAGGTTTCCGCGAAAGACACTTTGAAAAAAAAAAAATACTGAAATAAACCCAAACAAACACAAATAAAAACAAACTCAGGGCTTTTCTTCTTGTATCGTTCTTGTCTGGTTTTCCTGCTGAAGACATTCTTTGGTCGTGAAATACATTGAGTGAATGATCCGTCGACCCGCTGCCACACAAAGGGAACATGCAGGGAAAGATCCGATATCCACGTATGTACAGGAAGTGGCTGGTGCTTTAACTGAAGGGCGATGCGAGTTTTCAGTGAGTGGGATTTTTACATGTGGTTCTTTACACCCTTAAAGGTCGCATGTGTTTGGTTTTTACAGATAGATACAGATGGTCAGCCTCACGATCATGCTACTGATTCAGCCTATCTACAGCAAAGTCCGACTATAACGTAGCTCGCAGTGTATGTTACACACGCACGCACACACACACACACACACACACACTGGTTTAATTGGGCAGTAGAGGCGGGGCTAACTTTGACCGGTGTGTTTACAAACACCAATGATTAACAAATCCTGCAAACTAGAGCTGTTGATCAAAATGACTGATGTGAGTGTACGTAAGAAATGGATGCGTATGAAACGCACATGTCCACAAACATCCTTCAACTCTAGGCTTTGTGTTGCTGCTGGATGCACAGCTGTTAGAAATACAAATCTGTGTGTCACATGTTCAACGTTACGGTGAAGTCACGGGGCCACGTGAAGAGAAAATCGGAGCTTTCGAGAATAAACCTGTCAACGCTCAACTTTAGGTTAGGTGTCATTTGTCTCTTTGAACTGAGTTATCAACATGGTGGCCTGAGGTCAATGTAAAGGCTCTAGGGTGATTTTACACTCAACATGTTAAACATATGTGTATTTATTTTATACTCCACTTTGGCAAATTGAAATGGAAAAGATTTGAACTCAATCGTACACACTGGATCTTTAAAATGAACAATCCTGGATCATAAGTGTTGGAAATAAAGGCTATTTTCCAGCTTATTTCCTGGAATCTTCTTTTACACCGAGACACCCGTCTCATTAAATCCCTTTATTCTCACAATGTCATCATTTTCTTTTTTTTGTATTCTTCTATAAATCTCAAATTATCATTTTAGTCTCTCAAAACATTCCAGATGAGTTTTTCCTCGACATGGCCCTGGTGCTCCATCGTAAAAAAAAAATACATTGTCAAATGAATCAAAAAGTTTACAAAAATATTTTTGTACTTGCGCAGGTTTACTTTTCTTTCTATAAAAATGCGATTTTTCGTCAGTGATCGATATCGAGATATAAACAAAATCTTTACAGTTTAGTTACATTTACAGATATTTCCTTTTTCGTTTGGATGGAATCGTTACCTGCGTTCACCTTTGTAGGGCAGCAGTGATTTTTTTTTTTTTTTTTCAACATCACCGTCGCCACAGTGACTTCCTCATTCGCTCTCGCTCAGTGTCGCACTGACCTCACGCCTCCTGCCGTCACACGCGCCAAACACGCCACCACGTGCACAAGCAGCCGCCGGGCAGTCGCTAATGAAGCCAAACAAAGACGCAGATGTGAATGCAAAGAGATGGATGGCGTTCAGCTCTCACTGTCTCCGCCCTCTGGCAGTCCACAGGAGTAGCAAAGGCACGAAAACAGATACGGACAATCCCCCCCCCCCCCCCCCCCATCCCCAAAATCCCACGCCATCCCGTCACGTGGCTCCTCCCCTACTACGTGGGAGCCACGGGTGTCATGCAGGTGGGAGTCTGTCCTTTTATAGTGCACATTAAATACGACAAAGACACTCCCGCCTTCTGCGTGCTGGATTAGGTAGAGGGAGGGTCAAAGTGAGGGTGTATTTAAGGGGTGTCAGGGGGTTTGTTTGGGGCTTTAAAAGGTAAAAAAAAGACAAATGAAAAAAGAGGGGAAATCAGCCTTGGAGCTCCTCGAAACACGTCTCGCACACCCGCACAGGTTTTTTAGAGGACGGCGTCAGGGCGTTCTTCGTGGAACACTCGCCGCAGAAAATATTTCCACAATGTCGGCAGTGGTGCTGGATGAGCAGAGAAACAGAAATGACGCAGGTGAGACGGATTAAAGTGAAATATTGCTGCTGTGCCAAAAAAAAATAAAAAAACATACAAACAAACAAATCATAGCAATAAAATTCATAACATTATGGATTGAATCTACTTTTTGGGTTAAAAATAACTTTTAAATGCAGAGGCCGTAACAGAGGCTAAAAAATAGATATTCCCTTACTTATAAATAATATATGATGTGTCACTTTGACTTTGAACAGAAAACTTTATCGGTACCTTCCTCACAGTGACGGTGAAGCCCTTCCCACAGGCCATGCAGTTCTGCACCTCATGATCCTCGGCCCACTTCCTGGTCAGGGACTGCGACTGCTTGATCTAAGAGGAACCCACAACAACGTTCGATATGCACAGTGAGAATGTGTGTGAATCACTTGCAGGCATGACAGAATGTAATTACACGCGTGACCACATGGGCGCGCTTGTGCGTCCGACCTGCAGTGACTGGTTCTCTCGGCCCAGCTCCTGCATGGCCGCCGTCGTGTCGTCCAGTTTCCTCCTCAGCTCCACCACCTTGGCCTGCAGCTTCTCGATCTCACCCTCACCCTTGACACACCTGAAGCACAAGCATGGTGAGATGTGTGTGTGTGTGTGTGTGTGTGTGTGCGTGTGTTAATAGTAATTAGTGGCTCAGGAGAATTTCCTAGCACCACTACTTGGCTGGCTGTATAATCAGCTTGATAATTAATTCTCTGAACACACAAACCTCAGGGGAATAACACTGATTTCCTCCACTCCGCTTTTCTTTTTTTTCCACCACAGTGGTTTTGTTAACAGATGTTTGGCCTCAATTAAATTAAAGTTTGACAAATCACATTACAACCTCTCGCTTCAGCATGAAATGTGTGGAATTTGCTTCACATCACATTTTTAACAACTTCGTTCTTTGCGTAATTGGAAAAACTGAGGTTATGTTTTCAAACCCATCAATTACACTATTAAAAGTTCAGATAGGATTACAAGGCTCAATGCAGCGGAACTGTAAAGGTTCAGTGTGTAAGATGAAAATCTGTATTGTTTGCATAACGTCTATTATTTATGAGGAGGTTGCAATACCATGAAAAAACGAGTATAAACCATGTGAATACAGCCTGTGTTAATCTGTGGAGAACAGCTCTTTGCTCCTTGAATCAACACACCGTTTCAAATTCAGCATCTGTTCATTCATACAGTGCTGTATCGCCCTCAGATAGCTCTTCTCCTCTGTGGGTGTGTGACCAATACATCGTGGCGTCATTTTTAAATATAATTTTTCACGCACACAATATTAGGTTCTTTCAAAAATTAAGATGACAGAATGCCAGGGCCACCACAAGAGGGCACTGTGAGCGGCCACAAATGCATGACATTTGGCTGAAATGAATGATCAATACTGAGAGGTAAATATTGGACACAGTTAAGGTTGTGTCATTGATACACAACTAATGATATTCCTTATCATTAGTACGCACCGTCCTTATTGAATAAACTAATACATTTTTTTTTTTTTTTTTTTTAAATATTTTTATATTTTTTAAATACATTGAGATTGTTATAGAGAAATATCAAAGCACCTCTCCAGAAGAGCCCGCCTCTCGTCCTGGTTGTTCTGGACCGTGGCCTCCAGCACGGCGATCTCTCCCCTCAGCTCGTCCGTCTGCTTCTCCAGTTCACTCACTCTCCTCTGGCTGCCCTGCCACTCTCTCTTCAGCGTGGCCACGTTCTCGTTCAGCGCCGTCACCTGCACGCCCATCTTGGCCTCGGCCTCCTCCCTCAGCCTCACCTGCTCCTCTCTGCCACGCTTTTCTGCCGCCTTCAGACACAGTGACCACAGAAAAGTAAACATCCATGGGAGATGGAGAGGGACCGAGTCAAGACTTCAACCGGATTCGGCGAGTGAGTTATACCAGCTGATCCTGGGCGGCCTTGGTTTGGGCGAGGAGCTGCTCCTCCCTCTGGCTCCTGCTGTTCCTGGTGGCCTGATGCTCCTCCTTCTCCTGCTCCAGTGATCCCTGTGTCGCTTCCACCTGAGCCTGCAACTCCAACTTCTGCTGGATCAGCAGCTGTTTGGCTTCTCGCAATTCACCCAGCTCCTGAAAACCAACGAGTGGGGACAAACAAACTTTAAAAACAGGCGGTGTTTGTTTTGGAAGCAGAAAGAAAAGGTGTCCCCACACATTGAGGAGGATGACCACTGGTGCTCCATCACGATTGAAAGGGAAGGGGAGGGGGGCGTTAAAGTTCAATGAATCCTACGCACTGAACCTCAAGGTTCTTCAAAGCTTCACAATCAAAGCTACCAAAATGTGATCTGTGAATAAGTGGAAAAAAAAGTCCAGCTTTGGTGTCAAACCGTCAACCCAAGTATGCAGAGTTATGCCGTTGAAGAATGTGACCCCGGTGACCTGCGGTGTCTTGGAGTTAAGCTGTTTATATAAGACACGAGCATGGGAATCGGGTCGTGTCAGTGGGGGACAAACCTGTGTGACAGTTGCAACATCGAGGAGTTTTATGTGAAGGTGGACAAGGTTGGATTTAAATGTCCTCCTTTGGCAAATGAAAGGAGATCGACGGTGTATTACTCGATATTTAAGGTCATAAATGAAAATTCTCCTCCCACAAAAGAATGCACACACATAACCCGCTGGACAACAGGTGAACAGATGACCTCTCGCAAGTTAAACATGGCGGAACTGACCTTTTCACTCTTCTCAGTCAGTGTTTTCAACTCCGACGTCAACTTGCTGCTTTTACTTTCCATGTCGCTCTTGGCTTTGCTCAGCTCGTCCAATTTGCTCTTCTCCCTCTGCAGCTCCTCCGTGGCGAGAGTCTGTGTGTGCAATTTGCAATTTATTAAGCCGAGCCAATTCAGAGAAGTGTGTGTTGTGTGTGTGTGTGTGTGTGTGTGTGTGTGTGTGTGTGTGTGTTCATCAGTGTGTTTGACTGACCAGTTGCTTCTGGAGCTCCTTCAGCGTTTGCTCCAGCTGGTGGCGCTTTTGCTCCCGTTTTGCCAGCTCCTGCTCCAACGAGCCACTGCTCGACTTCAGCTCCTGGATCTGATTCTCCAAACCGGTCTGATGTGTTCGATTGGCAGCCAGCTCCTCTTGGGCCACGCGCATCTTCTCGTCCTTTGCCTGCAGGAGCAGAGAGGGTTATGGATCCATGCCCAACGGATTGCTGTCCACACTACTTGAGGGTTATTTCGTCGAAAGTACCTTGAGGTCCTGTTGCAGAGAAGACACCTCAGACTCTTTACCGTGGAGGTTGGACTGAAGCTGGGCGAGACTTTCCTTGGTTTGCACCAGGCTTTTCTGCAGCTCGGCCGCCTGGCTCTTCTGAGACGTCAGCTCTTGGTCGAGCGCCGACACCTGGGCCTTCAGTTTGCTTTCCTCCTCGGTCTGGATTGAAATACACACATTTTGATAAATACACAAGAGAGGATCATCATTATCGCAGCTTTTGTCAAATGGTAAACACGAAGATTCTTACTTTCTTTGCGTTCACTTCCTGTAACTCCGTCATTGTGCTCGTCAGTTTCTTGGTCTCCTCGTCAAAGGAGGCCTGAAGCGTCTTCAGCTGTGCCTGCAGCTTCTCCTGCTCCTTCTCCTTTTCCTTCAGCGTCTCCTGGGTCTTCGTCTGTTGCTTCCCAACTGAGCTCAGCTGCTCTTTCAGCGTTTTCTCCGCCTGAAGTTTTTTTAGAAAAAGAGTAGTTTTTAAATTCAATACAATCAATTCTCTACTTCATTTTCGATGAAAACGCTTACCTCTCTCATCTGCTCCAGCTGCTCTTTACATTCTTTCGCCGCCTTCATAATGGTCTCGTTACTCTTCAGAAGCTCCTGTCGGGACTTCTCGTTGGACTTTTCCTGAGGATTGAGAGGGATTGATGTGAACGTCATGATGCTGTTATTTCATTTTCCTTGACAAAATGACACATATATTGAGTCTCTGTCTCCGTCATCGGCAGAATCGACCCACCTTCTCCTCCATGGCCGACGTATGGCTCCTCCTCTCTGCGTCCAGCTGACTCTGACAGTCTTTCAGAGCCTTCCTGACCTTTCCGTGGTTTTCCTGAGCCGAGGCCAGCTCCTTCTTCTGAGCCTCCTTCTCCTGCTGGGCTTTCTGCAGCTCCCCTCCCAGACTCTGAGCCTTTCTGTCCAGCTCCGCATGTTGAGTCTTTCCTTCCTGCGTCACCTTGTCCAGGTTCACCTTCAGAGCAGCTTTGTCCTGCTCACAGCGCTCCAGCTGCTGCTGGGTGTCGCTCAAAGCACTCGTCTTCGTCTTCAACTCCTCTTGAAGCGTTGTAACCCTGAACAACAGAGCAGTGCATTTAGTATATGATAATAAAAAAAAGACACCTGAAAGGATTAACTTTACATTTGATTAAATTCCAATTTATCAGAATATTTCATCTTACTGTGTTTTCTCATTTTCAAGCGAGCGATGTAGCTCCTTAGCTTTCTGTTTCACCACAGAAACGTCCTTCTGCAGCTTCTGTACTTCCTGCTGTGCCTGATCTCTAGAGGTTTGCAATTCCCCGACTTGTGACTCCAATTTCTGCCAATCAATCAAAGACATGGGTATGCATAAACAAACAAGAAACAACAGAGTCCCATTATTAGCCACTGTCTGTACAGACTCGGCACAAACCTTGTTGAGGCCTTCCACTTGCGCCACACTCTGCTCTGAGGCCAGCAGCTTGTCTTTACATTCCTTCAGACTGCTTTCAAATTGTGTGCACTGCTCTTTCCGCTCCTTGAGTCGCTGCGTCTGCTCCTCCAGCTTCTTCTGGACTTTGGTCAGCTCCTACACAAAGAGGGTGTGGGGTAGAGGAGTGAGACGAGAGTGAATTCAAGAGTGGGAGAAGTATGCGGTATTGAATGAGACATTGTGGAGCTCATGGGAGAGACAGCAGAGGGAGCTAACCTGCTGCTTGTCCTGCAGAGCGTGCTGAGCAGTCTCCAGGCTGTTCTCCATGTTTACTTTCTGTGCAGATTTAGCTGCTTCTGCAGACAACAGCATCTCTGTCTTTGCCTTCAGCTGCAGGGAAACAGACAACAAATACACTGAATTTGCATCTGAAATTACACATGTAGAGCACACATGCAATTTTTTTGCATGTTAATCTTCACAAACTGGACACCACTTGAATGATTTTTGAAGTGCAAATGTGAGCATTAACACAAAAAGCTCAGGTGAGGCTATCGACTGACAACACCATTGTCCCAAGATTAGTCGTTACCACCACAGAAGTGGCGTAAAGACACGTTAGCGACTGCATTTTTTAAATTTTTTTTTAAGGGCCATAAAACCATCTAAATTCTTGGGTGGGCTATTCGCAGACATGTTTAAAAGTTGTGTAACAAAAAGAGGGTTGTTGTCATTTTACCTGGGAGTCCAGCAGGGCGACCTTCTCCTTGCTGTCGGTGAGCTGGGCGGTGATTTCAGCCACCGACGTCTCCAGAGTGTGAGCTCGGTCCTGGGCCGAACGCACCAGGGTCTTCTGCTCCTGGACCTGCTCGTGTAGGTTGTCCTGGGCTTGTTTGTTGCTCTCCGACTGGTTCTTCAGTTTGTCCGTCAACTGCGTCACCTTTAAAGAGCCACACGTTCAGAGATGATTCAGTTATTCCCTGAGGTTACTGAGACGGACTGATGGGTCGTCGCGTGTCTGCCTCTCTGTGTTTTCAGCACCTGCTCTTGAAGCGCATGGTTTTTCTCCTTCAGCTGGTTGAGAACAGCCGTCTCTCCCTCCCCGGCATGGATCTTGGCACACAGGTCCTCCCTCTCGGTTTCCAGTTGACTCACGATGTCTTTACTCTTCTGCAGCAGAGCCTCCAGGTTCTGGATCTTCTGGTCCTTGTCCCCGATCTGACGAAGCACCTGCTCTAAGTCATTCTGCGGCATGAAGACAAGGCAAGATAATGAATCCATCTTAAAAAAAAAACAGGTGTGTGGTAGTTTCATGCGGTTTAGCCAGTTTAGTTCCTCTAGAGAAAAGGGTCAAAAGGCAGGATTACAAAGAGGAACTGATTCCATGACTTGTTGCTCACTACTACACTTATAGCCACTGCTCGGATGCGCAGATGTGTCTTGTGAACGGACCTGTGCTTCACGGAGTTTGCCGTTGGTGTTCTGCTGCAGCGCCTGCAGCTCCTGATGCTGCTGCTTGGCTTTCTCCAGCTGGTGTTGCACGTCCGTACTCTTACTGGCACTCTCTTTCAACTGCAAATGAGGAGCAAGTCGTTTTAGTCAGAAACCTGGCGACAGTGTTGACATCATTTAACTTTCAATTGCCCCACGGGGAAAAATAAATAACATTTTCCTGAATCTGAATCATGGACATTTGGAGAATTCACACACACACACACACACATCTGATCCTACTGGTGTTGTTTGGCGGAGGGAGGAGGAGCCAACATTTAATAATGCTGTATTAAGAAAACCAACAGCATCCTGTAGTCTACATCTTTAGGTCCTTGTTGCACAGGTGCCCCTGGTTGTTCATTAACTAAATGTCCCTCTTGGCAACAATTAAAAAGTTTCACCTGACACCCACCTGTTCCTCTGCACGGGAGAGTTTGAGCTGCAGGTCGGCCGCCTGCTGCTCGCGGTCCTTCAGTTTCTCACCGGACAGCTGTCTCTGTTCTTTCAGCCGACCTTGCACCTCGCCCAGCTGCCGCTCAGCCTCCAGCAGTTTGGCATGAAGCTAAGAAGAGAAGAGAGAGAGAGAGAGAGAGAGGTGGAGAGGAAAAGGTTAGAGAAATATCAAAGAATTAATTTGATACTTTGAATAAAAAAAAGTCAGACTTTGATGTGTTCTCTTTGATCGTTCTGTGCTCTATAATCATTATCCCATTAACTATGTATTATCAGCGCAGGAGCCATGAATATATATTTCTTTAGCTGTATTTTCATATGATACTTATTGGTTATATTCTGGCGTATTTGTTTCGATTCATGATATGGTTTGTTTTTGTTTGCCTCATGCAGTCATCTGTCTCCTTTGTCTTACTCACCTGACTGATCTCAGTCTGCTGCTGAGCCCCTTGATTCTCCTTATCTTCCCTCTGCTGCTGGAGCTGTTTCCTCTCGACCTTCAGCTCCGCGTGCTTGACCTCCAGCTCGCCAATCTCGCTCTTCAGCCTCGCCACCTCCTCGACCCTATCTCTGAGTTCCGCCTGGGTCTTCTGCACGGAGGCCTCGGCCCCGGAGGCCCGGCCCTGGAGCTCTTGGACCTCCATCTCTCGCTCCCTCAGGCTGTTTTGAATTTCCTTCTTTGCAGCCTTCTCAGCTCCCAGACTCTCCTCCAGTTGCTGATGCTCTTTCTCCTTACGTGCCAGCTTTTCGGAGAGTGTCTGACAAAGAAAGATGACAAGATAACATCTGTCAAAAAAAAGCAATGGGTAACTCAGATGAAAGATGTATTTTAGGCGGGATTTAATTCAATACAATTTGAAAATATCTGCATTTGGGTGCTTCTTGTTTACTGTGGGAGCACTGTCGCATACAAAGCAGAAACGACTGAGGTATTAGAAATGTAGTGATTAATTAAGACCAATGAAACGCAGTGGTGTGATGGGAGCTGATGCTCACGTAACCAGTGGAAAACAAGGGTCGCCTGTGTTTAGGTGCAGCATTTCTAGCCCAAGTTTTATAGCTCGGAAAACTGAGGTATGTGTGCAGCACTGCAGTAAACTTGGCAACAAGGTAATAAAGAAGAAAATGTTGTAAATAGCGGAGCGTGCTGCTAACTAAGGAGTGTGACAGGGCACCCGGACTTCACAGACTTCCCATAAACCTTTGCAGGCCACCACAGCAGCTGGCCGACATAAACAACCATCCCAGAAAACCGCACATCGCCATCGTCCTTTTTGTTCGCCCTCCATAGTTTTCATCCTTGTCTTGTGTCACACACTTGAAATAACCGTGGCTCCCCTTTCCCCACAACCCCTCTTGGGTGTGGAGGCCCTCACGTGTCTGGATTTAACCTGGCAGGGACTGTTTGCCTCCGGTTCCCGTCACACCAGGCACTTACCCATATTTGTATTTCACCCCAACTGACATAGCTGCCATGGCAGAAACGCCCCCTGTTGGTTTAAATATAGACGTGCACATAATTCTTATCAATGTGCGGAGGCACCCAAAGAGGCCCGGAGGCACCGGGGCATTGTGATCACACCGATGCTGTGGGGAAACGGAGCTGATAGAGCTACAGAAGTGACATGGTGAGCTGTGTTTCTGGAGCACTTTTCAGTGACAGTGAACCCTAATGTGTGCTGTGTATTACGCAACACCTGTCATGACAGACATGTTGGTGCCTGTAGGATTGAAACTGTCACGTAACCGTCAAAACCTACATCTGTTCACACAGATACAGAAAATCGCCCCGCGGAGGTTTTAATTCGGCCCATTGAGACGACTTTGTAAAGTGTAGAAATTACAGAGACGACATTAACTGCACTTCTTCATTCAAGATCAAGTGCCATTTCAAATTTGTCCACTGGGGGTCGCACACGACACTGTCACACACATTGTTGCATTACTGATGAAATTAATAGGGCCGCAGAATTCGAGAAAATACAATGTAAGACAAGTGTGTGAGTGTGTGTGTGTGTGTGTGTTACCTGGCTTTGCTGCTGCAAATTATTCAGGTTACTCTGCAGCTGATGGATCTCCTGGGTGTAGACAGCTGCCTCTTGCGGACCCTTCTCCAGCTCCGCTTTCAGTTGGGATATGGTCAACTGCATTTAAAAACATACAGAAACATTAGAGTTGCTCTGAATTGGATCTTATGTGTAAAATCTAGGAACAGAAGAAGCACTATAAAGTAAAAAATATATAATAAGAAATATGAATTAGTAACGTCCAGGCATGAGTCACAAAACAACCCAACAAAAAGATATGAGAGTCAACATAATACTTGGAAAAAGTCAAACTATTACAAAACCAAGAGTGGGGGGGAAACAAAACAAAAAAAAGATTAATATCAAATCTGGGGCCAACTGGAAATGATGTTTTACCTCCAGTTTACGAATCTTGCAGAAAGATTTAAGTGTTGCAGAGGGATGGAATGTGTGAAAGGGAGGAGGAGGAGGAGGAGGAGGAGGAGAGGGGAAGAGAGACACGACCACAGGTAAGTCACCACATAACAGGAAGAGACAAGTCTTTAACACAAAGCTGCTGACCTGACAGAATACAGGATCACAACTGTACCACTGTCTACTGTCACATCTCGCTATGTCAGCCTTAAGAAGCGTACATATGTAAAAGTTGGGTAGCGGTTGTCAGAAGTATGGATTGATGGATTTTATTTGATTTCTTTTGCTATTTCATCAGCGATTGGACTGAGGTCTCTGCCAATGTGAGACTGAGGCAACAGGAGAGAGTCCACAGAGACTCCACGGGCTCCAACACCACCTCTGGAGTCCTGTGCGTGTCTGAAAGCAGCTCTAATGCCTTGAAATGTGGAGAAATAGGATTTCAGGATGATTTGCACAGTGTTTCAGACCCTGAAGGAGCCGGTCAGAAACCTAAAAATACCTCTCTCTTGCTCCGGGATCAAATATGCAGAAGGTCAAGCTGAATTATTCACCCGACATTAATTCGTCGGAATAAGAAATGGGAGTTATTCAACAGCTCGTTCAATTACAGGAACGTCATTATCTGCTCTTTGCAGTTGGAGGCTGGAGCAAGAGATGAGTCGCATGAAAAGAGCATAAAATCACAGCTGAACTCAAGTGGATTGAAACACAGACTCGAGAACATTTGACAATCAGGGTTTTATGTGAGCGGCCGCCCTCACCTCAGAGGTACTGTAACTAGCCTGCAGCTCCTCGTAGTGGCATCTGAGGCGTTCGGACTCCTCCTCTCTTTCGCGGGTCATTTGGTCCATCAACGTCTGCACCTGCACCAGCTCCTTCTTCAGGACGTCCACGTCCTCCACTCCCGGTCGCTGCAGCTAGGGGGCAGAACAGATGGTGGTGAGAACATGAAGAGTGGGTGGGTGGAGGGGGTGGGGGGTTGTACAGAGGAAGTTGGCAGGAGGTACACAGGATCATTCAGAAGGTGTTTGTAAATACACCAGTCCCCATTTGGGGTGGGGGCGGAGGGGGGGGGGCCCTTTATGCTACATTTAACATATACTATCTAAATACTGAAGGATCAGGTCAGTAAGCAAATTCTAAGTTCTCCCACTGAGGTTTTGGCTCTTTTGGTAGAAATTAGATTTGGATTAAGTTCTGTTTCACGTTTCTAGGACGACTGTCTGAATGCGAGCCGTCTCGATTCACCATGCAGCTCAGAGCCAGACTGATTTCATGGTGTCGATTCAACTTCCATTCTTTCAAACACCATTCACGGACGGTCTTGAAACACTATGAGGTGGGTCTTGTGAGCCAAGGGAGAGGAGAATAAACAACAGAAACTTAAAAGTGTGTGTTGTTGTACCAGTTCTGTTTTCAGTCTCTCGTTCTCCTGCGTCTCTCTCTGCAGTTGCTCGGTCAACTTGGCCACCCTCTGGTCTGTTGCCTCCTTTAAGCTCTTCTCCTCGTCATAACGGGACTTTAAATCTGCCAGAGTCAAGGATCAAAAATATCATAATCAACAATCAACAAAATGATGAATAAAACCATTTTTTAAAACAGTGGGTGGGTTGAAGGAAACGGTGGTCAAATCAGACTTCAGGGCCTTTCCGTTGTCTGGGGTCCAACACTGACCTACGATCTCTGTGGCCAGCTGCGCTGCCTTCTGCTCAAACAGGTCTTTCATCTGCTTGATGTTGAACTTCTCTGTCTCCGCCTCATTCAGCCTCTTCTCAAGGGCTGCGGAAGAAGGACACGACAGTTTGTTTCCCAATTTACATCTTTAATCAACACTGTAATGAAACATCACTGACCTGCGTCCTCCGTGGTCACCTGGCCATCGTTCTGTGACAAGAGGAAAGAGTGGAGCATGTACAGTAAGAGCAGGCATCGCCAGTATGTGTTGTAAGCACTGAGTATTGAATTCAGAAAGCCGTGAATTGTGTTAAATATCCTGGAGGAATTACTTGCTTCAGATGTCCTGAGACTTTGTCTAACTCCTTCTTCAGCTCTCCAGAGAACCATTTTTCCTCCTTTCAAAGTGAAAACACACACACACACACACACACACACACACACACACACACACACACAAACAGAGTGTAATTTCAGACGTGTCACATGAATGACGACCTGATTATTTGGTCTGGACACCATATTTTTTGTGCGAAGTTGATGTGATAACCATAACTACTCCAAACGATGTGTTGCTACTCTGATTTTCAGACAAGAAGTGGAACATGAGATTATTTTGCTGCAGAAATGAAAAAATACATGCTTTTGTTTTAGTTAAAGCTGTCGTTCCAGAAACCCGCCTCTGGATTTCAGCAGCAACCTTATCACCAGAAGCTCATGGATCATATTGTATTTCCATCTTAACATCTTCTAAACGGGGGTACGTTCAATGCGCTGCCTCCGAGGATAACGTAATGCATGCTGGGAAGCAGCTAGAGAGTCCGGTCATGATATAAATATCTATTCGTGCACATCTAACAACATACCTTTAAGGAAGCATGGAGGTCCTGAACTTCTTGCCGCAGCATCGTAAGGTCGTCCCTAAAGGTGGGAGAGGGTCCATAACACGGTTCAGTACAGGTTGTCTATTAAGTGCACCGTGTGTTGGGGTATTCTATCATAATTCATGGACTATTAATGAGGGTCTCACCGAGTGGGGGCCATGTGATCGGGGAGGTCTCCTGTATCGTGGAACAGTTGATAGTGTTTGAACAGCTCCTCTGCAGAGTTGTGGGACTTCATGCACTGAGGGCAGATGAAGCCCTGGACACAAAGAACCAACCATACATTTTATATACAAATGCTACAGTTCAGCAAGAGGAGGGTCTACGTTTTTTTGGTTGTTTTTAAAAAAAAGTTACCTCAGACGTCTGATCATGGTTCTGGTCGGTGCTCGGTTGTTCAGACTCTGCATTCTGGGAACCTCCTTTCCCAGGAGTCTGTAGAGAAGAGATTAGACTTGATTATTCTCTAAGTATAAACATTGATTAACACGCCCTCGGTATAAACACTATCTCTGAGACCATTTAAGTCTTCCAGGTTGTTCTACGAACATGTCTAACTTTCTCTTTCCCACTCATTTAGTTCTTATTCTTACAATGATGTTTGCTGCTTTAGGAGGTGTTTGAGCCCTTCTATTACATTACATATTTAAACGGTTCAAACGTTGTGTGCACAAACAAATGACTAACAAGCCGTTAGACATTCTGAGTGACTGAACACGTAACCTCAGGCGTTCTGGTGAACTTTGGGATTAAAGAAAAATCACACTCAAAAGTGAATGCTGTAACAGTTCAACAGTAAATTCTGATCAGTCACGTAACAGGCAGCGAGCCAGGTTTTCTTTATCTGAAGAGCACACGCATGAATTAGGAGGGAAAGCAAATGTGGAGAAGAGGGTTTCTAGTCAGCTCAGGAGACGATTGGAAAGTGTTCACCAGGCATTAGTTCAGTCCATTGGCCTGAAGCACAAAAACATAAGGTGGATGATGTGAAGCTGCTGACCCATTCACAAAAAAGGTTTGTTTGGGCTGGTGGTCATCTGCATGAATGAACTAGGTCAAAATACGTGTGTGTGCACGCGCGCCTGTTCAATGGTGGTGGTGGTGGAGGGACTTTTCAACATAGGCAAACTCCCTACAATATACATCAACACAGAACCTTCGGATAACAACCGTATGCATTTTTGAGATGGCTTGCTTAGTTTTCCATATCCTTGGTTTCCATAACAAGTTAAAGTTGTTCAAAGGTTCGAGAGTTTGCGTGATTAAGTCATAAAATAATTTATCACTGTCCTCACAATGAGGTCAAACGGACAGAGGCGAGTCTGTGACAATAAAATGTTTTCAGGTCAGTAGAGGAAACATGTTGATAAATGTGTCTTCTTTAAAGGTTCAGTGTGTAAAGTCAAGTGTTATTTGAGTTGCACATTGTAGTTGAATACCCTTCACTTCTAAGCCATTAGGGAAACCGACAGAAGTCTTCAGTTATCTTTGAAACCCCAAAAATGGTTTTGGTTCTCTATTCTGGGCAACTGTAACGACATGGCGGTGCAAAATGGCGGCCTACATTGCGAGGACCTGCTGCTGCTGTAAATATAGAAGCCTTGTACTTGAGTTATGAAACATTTTTCATGTGATTTTACACTGATATATCAGTAAAAGTATCTGATATTCAACTAATAGAAATGTAGACGATTTCTTAACTTGACCATTTGGACCTTTAAACCTTTTTCACGGTTTAACAAACCTGGTGTCAACATGTCCTAAATATTTCAGTTCTTATGAATATGTTAATTTGTCTTCCAACATATCTGAAGGGAAATCCCCTTAAAATAACGGATCTCTGTCTGCAGTCCACTGCTCGGACCGCAGAGTATCGAAACCTGGATTTTCCTGATCACCAGGCCGGGAATAGAAAATATACACAATACTGCAGATAGAAATGCATGCTGGGAAATGTAGTCCTCTGGAGAAGCAAGCGAGGTGGCTAGCCTCTCTTGCTATCACTCGTAACTCTAGTGACAAGCTGGTGGTTAATTCCAAGAACCGTGTTGCTCTTTGTGTTAAAGTGAGTGACATTAATCCAAATAGCTGTTTCATATGTTTACGTGTTGTTGCGAAGCTGCTGACAAATGACTTGTCAACAGTCTGTGGCTAACATCTAGGTTAGCATGTGACGCCTAGACGATGAATTAACATACCGCATTTGCACTGCTGGCAAACGGAAAATAAAACTGTTTAGTGACCTACGTGTTTAGCTAGCCGGGCTAACCTTTGCCCGGTTATCCCTGTGTGGACACCTAAACATATCCATTTACGAATGTTTTATATACGTGCTACATCCCTGCCAAGGGTGGCATCAATCAAGCGAACCGTGTTAGCATTTAGCGGCTAACTGTGTCAATCCCACGTAAACAGCGCTTGATATGTTCACTCCGACATGACGAGATGGCGGGGCTACCGCTCTCTTTCAGACAGCGCGAGCTGCAAGTACTACTAGCTCCGCCCGCCCGGCACACATGGAGCATCAAAACATGCTACCCCGCCATGAAAACAGACAAGGATAGGCCCCGTGTCTCCAGCGAAAAACACTTATTTTTAGCAAACCACAGCGACACGAGTGACTCCGCCGCCCCGGTCTCTTACCATCTGAAGTATCCGTCTGAGCATGACCTCGGCCGGGCTAAACCGCACACGAAATCCGACCGGTTTCCCCGAAAGCGACGCTTACGTAGCTGTAGCACGGACACCTGACTTCACTGTGGGAGCAACGGCGAATGGGCGGGTCATGGAGGGAGGATGGTGGTGGAGCTGCCGGACACAGACCAACTGTTCGACGCTGTCACATACAACAAGTGTGTGTGTGTGTGTGCGTGTGTGTGCGTGCCAATGTGTGTGTTCACCCATTCAAACACAGAGGCAGTGGTCAGTAAAGTTTTTATTTATTTATTATTATTCAAAATGATTTTTATACAACACAATGGTCAACAGCAGAACGTCACAGTCTCATGCACATATAGAAAAAAAAAGTTTATTAATTGATTTTTTTCCCAATGCTCAACATATACAAACCCCATTTGATAAACGGGGATAATATTGGTACGGTCTCTTCCCCTCTTCTTTCTGACTGACTCATCTTAAAGGTGCAGTGGGTAGGGTTTAGTGACCTCTTGTGGTGAAGTGTAACACTGTAACTGAACACACCTTATCCTCACAAGCATGTAGGGTTAGAATCTCTGGTCGCATTAAAAATCAAAGGTGTTTGGTTTGTCCATTCTGGGCTCCTGTAAAAACATGGCGGCCTCCATAGAGAGGAGCCACTTCTGGAGAGAAGCATGGATGTAGCATAACAACCGGATACAGTAAGTGTATGGCGCTTTTAAAGCAAAACGGAAAACAAAAAACATAGTGGCCAAACGGTGGTACTGCAACCTTTGTGTTGCCATGAGTTCTCATCAACTTCCCTGATTACTGTGTTTGTGAAGGCACTTAAAATAATCAATATACTGCATTACATATTTATGCTACTTGGAACCTGAGGCTTCATAGTCTTTGTATATATGATCTGTGTGTTTAATACTGAAATGAAACATTTTCAAGTTTGAATGACTTGACTTCATTCACACATAAACTCATATTCATGTACTCACAGTATTTCCCCTCGTTTTAATGTTCAACCTTTAAGCGCGTAAGAAAAGTGAAAGTATTTACTGTATGATGCAGATGTAAGCAGGTTAGTCCTCCTCTCGTTTTATTTTATTACAGCACCACACTGCTACTTGAGATAATATTGCAAAGTGTCCGAGTGTCCGAGTGTCTGAGTGGTCATCCATTCCAACTCATCCATTGTAAGAATATATATATGTACATGTAGATACTCCTCTTCAGAATGTCGTGCAGGATGATACCATGTGACGCTGAGTCACGTCTTGGTTGGGACTTCCTGTCGAGAGCCCACACTTCCCAGTTCTGGTTTCCGGAGGAGGAACCCCCCCCTCCCCCCTCCCCTCGATCAACTGTTAAACATATAAGACGTTTAAAAAAAAGAAGAAAAAAAAGAACATCTTTACAATGACGACGAAGAAGAAGAAGCAGCACAAGGAGGAAACTCATCTAGAGTCACCGTGTTTTCTCTATTACCTGTTGGAGGTGAGTAAAAAATATCAAATCTGAAATACACTTTTTTTTGGCACTCCACTCTTCAAGCCCACTTCAAATCAACGTCTGCGCTGCGCATCGCAGAGCATTAATGAAGGTAAGAAGTAAAAGAAGTCCATCCCTCAGGGCGGGGGGGGGGGGGGGGGCGGGGGGGGGGGGGGGGGGGGGGGGGGGGTCGGCGTCCTATCTGTTGACCAGGTCTGAGCCCTGAGTGGCGCAGACCAGGCGGTGGGAGCCGTTATTGTCCGTCACTCGGGAGCCGGGGCTGTTGCCGTTGGCGGGGCTGCACATGGAGCCGCAGGTGGGGCCGCAAGTGTTGGGGAGTGTGCGCAGGTACTCTGCATGAAAGGGCCTGTGTTTCTGCAGGACCCTGATGGCCTCGTCCACCTTGAACCACTTCCTCTTTCTCCCTGCAAGGGACATCAGAGGAGGAAAGGGAGGCGAGTGGGATGTGGTGATTGGCAATTGGAGATTTGCTTTTGCTATTTCAACCTTAAAGGTGCAGTGCAGCAGATTTGGTGGCGTCTAGTGGTGAAGTTGCATGTTGTATCCATCACCACACCCTTCCCCTCTGAGCATGGAGAAGAAGCTATGGTAGCCCTCAGTTGTCATTAAAGCTCAAAAGCAAGTCATACATCGGGGTGATTATACATCTGTAAAAATGGCTTAACGTAATTGTTTTGTCGTTCTATTTCTATAAATAGAAGTCACAAAAACGGACCAACATCTTTTAAGCTTAAATGGAAACTCTTTTTTTCCTAAAAATGTTCACATCTGTAATAAAAACCAGGTTCACAAATATGACAAATCACAAGACCTGATTGAAAACACATTTCCTGGATCCTCCTTCAAAGTAAAAGCCCTTTTGCATTCAAATACTTTTATGGTTATTTCAGGACCACCTCATACCATGGTGTTGCAGGTATTAGAATCAGAATAGCTGATCCCTGGGGAGACACTGGTCTATGTTAAACACCTTGCACTTCACCATGGTCTTAAAGCGGAGAGTGTGTGTGTGTGTGTGTGTGTGTGTGTGTGTTGGGGGGGGGGGGGGGGGGGGGGGCTAAACTTGACCAGTGGGGTTGAACCTTTTCCACTGGGTGTCGGCCCTGGATCACTCAGGGCAGGAGAGGACAGAGAGGAGGGGAGGGGCGGGTAGGCGGGCGGGGCGCGGGGGGGGGGGTTCTGTGGTGATATCTGGAAAACAACTGGGCACAGTGAAACATTCCTCACACAGGCTGAGCTCTATTTCTGTGTGTGAAGGCAGGAAATGATCACAAAGGTTTTTTTTTGCTGGAGTGGTTATAAGTTGTTAATGTTCTGAGTCACAGAGTTTTGGATTCTTCAAAAAAAAGCTGAAGGGAAACAGCGGTGATTAGTAACAGACGTATTTCACAACTGTATGAATCAGGGCCGTCCAAACTAAGGCCCGGGGACCAATTGTGGCACAGTTTCCATTTTTTGTATTGGCCTGCAGCAAATTCTAAAAATATAATGGAATGTGGCCCACACATGAAACTTGCGCTTGACTGTATTGTGCTTCTTAGTTTTAACACTAGGTGGAGCTACCACTTCATTGAATCTAAACATTTTGTCGACCGCACCCTCCTGAATCCGTTCATTTGATTTAATGTTTTGGTGACAGTGCAATTTTAAAATCTGTAATAATTACAATGACACCCTGATTGAGTGTTAAATCACATAGAAAATATTGTGGTTTTTGCAACTTAAAGGTGCGGTGTGTAAGATTTGGTGACCTCTAGAGGTGAAGTTGCATGTTGTATCCATCACCTCTTCCTCACCCTGCTGAACTTACAGGAGAACCTATGGTCGACTTCACTTGTCATTAAAACTCAGAGGATGTTTAGTATGTCCACTCTGGGTGACTGTAAAAAAAATGGCGGCCTCCGTTGAGAGGACCTGCTCCTCATGTAAATATGCATTAATGGGCTCATTCAAGGGAATGAAAAAACTTAAACATGCAGGTGATTATAACTTCGGAAAATGTCAGTATGAAATTCTTTAGTCATTTTTTTTGTAGAAGGGACAAAAATGACCTAAATCTTACACACTGCACCTTTAAAAAGTTCCAGTGTGGCTCATTTTCGGGCAATAAAATTCTTTTGTAACCCTATCGTCCTGAAAAAAAGAAGTGACAAAAATTGACCCCAAAAAAATCGCACACGCTGCACCTTTAAAGAGGAAAAAAGGTCCATGTCTAGTCCTGTATGAGAGTGCAAGTGCATACCGATGTTGACAGAGTCCTCCCAGGCTTCCAGCGTCTCCGTCACCATGAGCGTGTAAACGTACGTCCTGTGCTTTCGGTCCTGATTGTGCTGCCAAGACAAAATAACCTCATGTTAAACCGTGTCGGCTCCAAACATGTAAAAAAAAAAAAAAAATTTTTTTTTAAAAATCCTTTTACATAAAGTGTCTATAAATCCTATTTTACTGCACAGGTTCATTCACGGACAGCAACATGTGACCTTTAACACCTCCCGGCTCGCCCCGGTCCAACACAGGGAACAGGCTCACCTCGAAAATCCCAAGTAGTCTGCCAAGCTTCCCCTTCACCCCGGCCTGCACACACATGCACGGAACATGATAACATACATTTGTTATTCACCGATGACACACTTGCATAACAAGTTTGAGATGTGTTGCATGCGGCTCATGAATCATACATGTAGTTGATCTTATATCATGAGCACTGACAGGTCTGTCCTTCCGGCAGGAACGACGTGTTCTCATCGGCCCCGATCAGGTTCTTCGTGTCATTGTGCCGTAACTGGGCTCTAACCGATTCCCTCTTACATGTGAGGGCAGGACCCGGGGTGGGGGGGCGGGGGGCGGCATCATCTTTGTGAGACCACTTGGTGCGTAGGAAAGTTTGCATGGATTCCAATACGTTGGATTAGAACTCAATCAGGTCACATGACCATGTGATGCCGGGGGCGTCGGCATCATCAGCATCACGGTTGCTCTGGAGGCGGTCGGTTTTAATTGTGGGGCTGAAAGGGATTCCCACCCCACATATCGCAAAATAACTGTCCTCGTATTTGATTTGTTATTATTATTTATGGATCTGTTATTTATTGAATTGACCGGTGTTATGTATTTCCATACATGTTACGCCTGTAAACACGCTGAAGGTAACGCAACGCATCAAAAGTGGCGCGTGTAATTCACTAGAGTTCACGGGTGACGTATGTTTGCCGACTATGACTTTGATTTTTTTAGGCATTCATGTGCCTTTAAGCTCTGGCGGGGCCGCTTAAAACGATCACGCGGGCCACATTTGGCCCGCGGGCCACAAGTTTGACTCCTCTGATGTGATGGACATGTGAAGTCCCACAGATACGACGGAGTCGACAATTTGATTCTTACGCCCTGGGAAAGAAAATCTGATCCGAGTCCCATCGGCAGAGAGACAGACTGAAATCCGATTCGCTGCACTTTCATCGCAGTGACCTCAGACATTCACAAATGAAATCTATTGCATCGACGATGTGTTGAACTTCACAGTGACATATTAAAACATGAAGGGGGTGAGGGAGGGGGGTGGGTGGGTGGGGGGTAGTTGGCCCGCCACACCCCGGTTTGAGGCTCATCTATATTCAGATACACACGCCTGGTCCAGGAAGCGGAGCGGAGGACGGCGGGTAACTGGAGACCCCGTCCCAAATGTCACAGCCATACTTCAGAGCTGTCAGCGGGAGGAGGCCGAGGCCTCCGGAGCTCCTCGCTCCCCTGCGGACGCCGCTGGCCCGCCACCAACTCCTCCACAGAATAATGAAGTGGTCATCCATTTACGTATCGGCGCCAAATATTTGCGTCCATCATCCGGGTCCGGCCGCGGGTCAGAGTGTGGACACTGTGGCTGGCTACAAAGACAGCGGGTGCCGGAGCCCCTGGGTGAATGGAATCAATATGGTGTTTCACAGTTTAACGGCATTTTTAAGTCGAGGTCACATGGTCATGTGGTGCTGAGAAGGAATTTGTAATAGATACATTTTGTAATAGATTTATTCAGGGTTTTGTGGTAAATTCCTCCATCTGACTCTTGGCTTGCCCCTGAGGGCTGGATCTAGGGGTGAGGGTGGGGGTGGGGGTGGGGGGGCTTGGGACATACAGTCTTATTGGCCATTGAAGTGAATAAGTGACTCGTTTATGAACAATAAATAGTTGTTTTAAGAGTTTTACTCAGTGTTACGAATCCAAGAATGTGTTTCAACAGGGAACAAAAAGTGTGTGTGTGTGTGATGTGTGGCTTTGAATCAAAGCCACAGAGATCACGGTCAACAACAAATGACTTTGATCTCCAGAGTGTGGGATTCATTGACATCTAGTGGAAAGTCTGTTTGCCTTCAGTTATCGTCGTAACATACCATACTTTCATTCAATCCACCCGTGTCCACTGTAAAAAGTGGTGGTGATGCTGATCGCGAAACGTAAATAGCAGATAAAAGCGTGAAGAATATAATTTGACGATGAGGTTACCTCTTCGAACACCTCCCTGGCGGCGGCGCCACAGGGCTCCTCCTCAGGCTCCACCCCTCCGCCCGGAACAATCCACTGGTCAGGGTGTCGACTGCTACTCACCAGCAGCACCTGCCAACAGAGAGAGAGAGAGAGAGAGAGAGAGAGAGAGAGAGAGAGAGAGAGGGTGTCAAAGTGCCCCTTCACCACCAAAGGTGTCTGGTGGCAGCTGAGTGTGTGGCACTATTCACTGGCACAGATGGGTATCGAACCTCCCGCACGTCACTCCCGTCACTCTCTTCATTTACACAATGCAACCGGAGAGTGGACCGAGCCGCCGTGCATCACACACACTCTGCATCACACACACTCTTCATCACACACACTCTGCATCACATTATTAGAATATGTCAATGGGAGCAACCAGTGTGACTGTTCATCAGTCAGCGAGTAGTGTTTCCACATTAGTGACTTAACTGTTGGATTTACCATTAACGTGACATTATTCACTTTAAAGGTGCAGTGTGTAAGATTCCAGTCATTTTTGTCATTTCTATTGGCAGAAGAAAATATTACAAAACAATTGCACTCTGACATTTCCATGATCACCTGAATGTATTTTTGTTCCCAATTCCCCGAAATGAGCCTGTAGAGCGGATCCCCTCTACGGGGGCCGCCATGTTTTTACAATAGCCCAGAGCGGACATGCTCAACATCTATTGAGTTTTAATGACAACTGAACTCGACCACAGGTTCTCCTGCATGTTCAGAAGGGTGAGGGTGAGGTGCTGGATACAACATGCAACTTCCCCAAATCGTACACACTGCACCTTTAATGTTATTCGACAAATCCTCTCCAAATAATAGCCCAATTACTTTATGATATTACAATAATCGAACAACAATAACAATGTTAATTGAGATGAATCACAAGCAACAACCTATAATTAAAGGTACAGCGAGTAAGATTTAGTGACACCTGGTGGCGAAGTTGCATGTTGCAGCTGAATACCCTTCACCTTCAAAGCATGTAGAATGGCCTTATCAAGGAAATTCGGAGGGTTTGTCCATTCTGAGCTACTGTACAACATGGCGGCGCAAAATGGCGGCTTCTGCAGAGCGGTCACACTCCTTCGTTTTAAGGTCGTGATGACAACAATGAACACAATGGGGTGATTTTACGCACAATAACCCGTGAGATGTTTCAGCTGACATAGAGTTAACATAATCTGATCTGAATCTTACACACCGGCCCTTTAAATAAAGCGCCATCCGTGCGAAATCCAAACTGGAGCCGCTCCACACTCTATACGTTCACCTGACCTCAAACAGGTCCTTTTTCAGGATGGCGCCTCTCCACAGATGCAGCCGTCATTTGACCTCGAACCCCATCTGGCATCGCGCTGACCCACATTCGCTACGTTCACATGTGAATGCTCGGTGAATCCCCCACTCCAGCTTCACCCCCAAACGTGCCGGCGGCCCCCACATTCTGCGGCACCGCGGGGAACCACGCCGCGGCGGTGTCAGCCGCCACTGCAGCCCCAGCCCAGAGTAGGTCATCCTCGTGCATCCTGGCGGTTGGCGGATGATTTGCTAATAATGTGCCATGATAATCTTCATGTTGCCGTGTGACCGTTCGCTGAGAGTCACTCTATCGCCTCCAATCTGAGAGGCACCGGAATCCACCAGTCTCAGTGTGTTATGAAATGTCTTTAACCCCCCCCCCCCCCCCCCCCCCCCCCTACCCCTACCCCCCCCCCCCCGAATACATTATGACTCATTAACACAGTCAACTCTGTCAATATTTGAGTAGGGATAAGAGGTACAGGTTCTTTCAGCGTGGTGAGATATCACGTCAAACCACTTGAATCTGCTGACGCACCAAAACCTGCCGAGTAAGAACGTTCCCTTCCAAAGTAGGACACTGATACATGATGATGATTCACACTCACTTCCAGACATTTGTTTCTTCGTGTTAGTTTACAAGGAAATGTCATTTTTTCTTTTCTTTTTTTTTTAAATATAGGGAAATGTTTGTTTTATTTTAATACAGGGAAATTTCTTTTCTTTTTCTTTTCTTTTTTTAATGTAGGGAAATGTCTTTTTTGGCCACACGGCGCCATGTATACAACATAAACTGCAGTACCCCTGTTTGACCACTGTGTCTGCGTTCATAGTCTGATACATCAGCAGGCAGGACCTTTTCCTACTTCAGCTGAGAGCAATCACCCGAGGCTGGGCCCGCTGGCCAATCAGAGCAGTCGAGGGGGGAGGTGTTTCTGTGAGGGAGGGGCCGAGGCTCTACAGAGCGTTTCACGGAGACGGTAAACAGGATCTGGAGAGGGGGTGGGGCGGTGGACAGTTTGAGGAAAACAACGGCAGTGCCCCCAAAAATAATTTCAGCTTTCCAGACGAAGCTTCATTCAAAAGAATAATAATAATATTCTCTCAAACTCAAGAGTCCAGTGGCTATGATAATAACTCTGTCTGTGTCCATGCGCTGTAGCAACACTGGGGACACAACACACACACATGCATGCGCAATTTCACCCAAACACCCGTGAGGAGCACATGGGCAGCTACAGTACACACAGAGGCAGCCAACAGGATTTACAAAAACCACCGGATCAGCAGTTACTTTTCTGTATGAAAACAAAGGAGCTTTGCAAGAGGAGGTTAATGACCCCACAGGGCTCCACACACACACACACACACACACACACACACACACACACACACACACACACACACACACACACACACATACACATCAGTTAGGGATCCAGAGCATGGATGGACTTTGCGTTGAGACATTCACATCCGCTTTAAACGGCGATCACACCTGATTGTTTCTCGATTCAATTAAAGGATTGTTTGAATAGGCAGAGGAAATAGTACAAATTTGAAAGGACGTGTGTGAAAATGACGTTAATGACCATTTTCCCTTATCCCCTCATATTTTCAAGTCACGTGAGAAGCAGCGTATGTTTCGTCACTTCCTTCAACAGTTACAGCAAAACACGAATTAAAGATTCGATTCTTCGATTCAGGGAACTTGCAATGGAACAGTTTTTAGAAGCGATTAAAGTCGATGAATCGCTTCGGCTCGAGATCGAACCACTGACCCCCTCGTTGGGTCGCGCCCGCTCTGCCCCCTGTGCCACAGCCATCCCAGTGATAAACACGAGCTACGATGCAAAACGCTTCATTCCCCCTCGTTTAACGAGGTGTAAATGGAGCGGCTGCGTTTTATTTGCAAGTGTAAACATTGTGATGAAACTCTGTGCAGCAGACCTGCTCCCGTGGGCCCTGAACTCCCGCTGACATGTGGAGGAAGTGACTGTAAAGCAGGTATGCAGACTGGATGGATAGTTTACCACATAAATGAGCCATCGAGACAGTGATGAAGAGCGGGGACACATGATGAAGAGCGCGGCACATGGAGCCAGGACCACTTCATCTTCCTCCTCCTCCTCATGTTCCTCTCCCTTTGCAATCAGCTATGATCAATGTGACTTTCAGCACAGACGTCACGTGGGAATAACAGAGAGAGTCAGACACCATGATGACGCATGAGAGAGAGGGAGGGAGAGAGAGTGTGTGTGTGTGTGTGTGTGTGTGTGAGAGAGAGAGAGAGAGAGAGAGAGCAGGAAAGAAAATCTGTCAAGGGACAGCAAGTGCCTGCACCTTGTTTCTATAAATTGCAGCTGATAGGTCACTTGGTGTTTAGCACAGAGTGTAACACTCAACCACCTCAGGAACCCCAACCCCCCCCCCCCACACCACATCACATGTGGTCCTGGGATGGACTGCGGTCACTGGGCAGACACGTTGCGATCTGGGACGCCCATCTGCTCCCAGTCTACATTTGTCACAGCAACCGACCCCAACACTATGAGATCCTCTCATAATAAAGAATATATATATATATATATATATATAACATTTATCTAGAAAGACTTTTTAATGGCCACTAGTCCTCTAAGTATCTCCTGTCATGTGGCATATTTCTTTACATGAAGAGAATATTGGTAGTATTTGATGATGAACCACTACATTCATAACCTTTGCCAAGGCACTTTAGTTCACTACTACTTCGGGGGGCAGCTGTGGCTGAGGGCGTTAGAGGACAGGGGTTCGATTCCCGCTGTTTAGGTCAATGGTTCTGGTTGTGGTGAGGTATATCATGTCATATCATGTCACATCATATCATATCATATCATGTCATGTCATGTCATATCATAGGTGCACAGGCCTGCACACTCTGATGAGTAATTCATAGGAGACCCCCATGTTCAATGTTCAAATCCTAGGCCCCCTGCAGGCCAGGCAAGGGACACACACGTTCGACATGCGGACAACCCATTCACCCATTTCTCAAATGTCTATCCAAATTGACATTCTGTACATGGGGAGGCTGGGAATTGAACCCACAGCCTCATGCAACAAGAACCATATTCTCGACTATTCGTGACCAACAGTCACCAGTGTTACCACTTCTCAGCAGAACTGAGAGACATGGGGTTGGGCATGTGTGTGAGTGGGTGTGGGGGGGGGGGTGCTATGCTATAGCTTTGCCAAGTTGTGAGTTCATAGCTACTGTTGTTATTGTTGTGTGTTCGTGACTCTGCAATTGCTGGTATTAAAAGAGCGTATACAGAAATGGCATCAGAGTAAATGTCTTCTTCCTGAGGGGTTTTCAGACCAATCACAGCCCTTATTGGTCTGTGTCACCTCATCACACGGTTCTATATTTGTAGGGCACCTACAGGGGTTAGGACTAGGGGTCTGCGAAGGGGTCTAAAGTCCAACGAGACACCTATGCAGTACTGGTTTAATTCAGTTTAAAGTAAATAAATGTGTGTGTGTGTGTGTGTGTGTGTGTGTGTGTGTGTGTGTCTGTGCGCGTGTGAGAAATTAGATGCAAGGTTTTATAGTGGCAGGTGGTAATTGTAGGCCGGCGTCTGACATGTATTTGTGTAATCACGTGTAATCATAGACTGATGGATTTATTTGCAGCTAACACATGTTGTCATGAACGACTCTCACAGTCTCTCTGCCTGCGCAGCTTCGACCTGGGTACCAAACCTCATCTTCACAGGATATGAGGTGAAATCCCTCCAGGGACAGGAAATGAAAGTGGTCCTCCTCGTAGTTTCTGTGGTTGCCAGGTTATGAGCAACTGGCAACCACCGTCGGTTCAACAGGTAAAGTATTTGGCCCTTCAGCCAAGTTATGTTCACCTCAACTCACATCAAGTGAAAGCTTCCACACACACCCGCACACACACACATGCATGCACACACACACACACACACATACACAGACAGCACTGAAGTGAAGCTGAGAATTCCTCATGTCTGTGAATGGTCTGTGAACATGCAACTTCACCATTAGATGTCATTGAATCCTACACACTGCACCTTTAATCGTGGCAAACACATTCATCTTAACTTGATCAAAACCACTTACATCCAGGATGAACCTAAATGTAAAGTTCACCTAAACCTAATCTAATGCACTGTAAACGTAAACCCAACCTAAATCTAAAATCTAACTTTAATCTACACACAGTCTAGATGTGACCCCATAACACATCACCGCTAACTTTACCCAAACATAA